>VXAK01015419.1:189195-209141 GCA_013399435.1 Arenaria interpres
GTCTCCCCAGAGCGGAGCAGAGGGGCAGAATCCCCCCCCGGCCCTGCTGGCCACGCTGCTGGGGATGCAGCCCAGGGGGCGGGGGGCTTGCTGGGGTTCCAGCCCACATTGCTTGTTCATGTTGAGCTTCTCATCCACCAGCACCCCCAAGTCTTTCTCCTCAGCGCTGCTCTCCATCCATTCTCCACCCAGCCTGACTTCAGCTGTCAAACCACAACCACGGTACATTTGCTGCAGCAGCGAGCGCAGCAACGTGCTCACAAACCAGAGCTTTTCCTGTAGCAAAGCTATTTCCTCCCAGAACCCAAGGTTCGAAATCAGGAGCAGCATATCCGTACCCCAGTGCCCAGCAGCACCACACACGCCCCGGCCACCACTCGCAACCCCCAACGCTGTCTTAACCAGCGGTGCCAGCAGTAAAAGATTTTTCTTCAGGTGGCAGAAACTCGCAACAATCGCTTGAGTTTTGCAATTTTGCCAAGGGAAGGAACAAAACTGGAAATACTTCCCTTTGCAAACTGCTTCCGAATGGCCCCTGTTCCTAGATGTACAACTCAAGACCAGGCTAAACTTACCCAGCACTATAGTTTTGATTTTGTCCTTTCTCCCCAAAACAATTTCTATCATCACGCAGTCTGTGGCTTCTCCTGCTAAAGCCCGGGGTTTTCCCTTTGCAGGAGCCCAGATTTCCTCACGCCAAAACGGTCTGTTCAGCAGCCTTTTCTTACCGCCTTTTGTGAGAGGCTTCATGCTATGATGGATGTGTAGAAATGCAAAGCACAAGTCCATAGAAAAAGAAGCCAGTGTGTGAGGTGGTTTTGTCTTAAAAAAAGAAAAAAAAAAAAGCGGGGCAGGAATGACTTATCGCCTCATATATAAGAAAAATGCAGACTGGAGCTCTTTAATATTTAGGCACCAATGGTTAAAAAAAAGGGGAAAAAAAAAGGAAAAAGCAGTTATAATCTTAACATATGGCCCTGGATCAGTCACATGGATACAAATGAAAATAGGCACAGCAGATTCTCCAAACACTGGCATGGAAATCGTTTTAATGGTGCACATGACCTAGAAAATTTCGAGTAATACCAATCCACACAAAGGTGTGACAGCATTTAGCTACGGCGGGGCTGTCTTGTCCCCATTCTCTTGCATCACATACACCTGTGTGTATCACAGATCCTACAGAAGACAATAAGAAGACACACTCACAAACCCTTTCAACCCTTCTTTCTAAGGAAAAGAAACTGTAGGCAAATGGTCCAACTAACGCTGAATTTCACAGCACACCATATCTAAGGTATCTTGGCACTTGCTAGAGCACGGCTTGGAAACCCACCAACACGAGGCTTTTCTTGCACTGGGATCTCACCACACCTCGCAGCTAAGGAATTTCTTCAGTGCTTGTATTTGTCTGTTTTCTGACTTCACTGAAGAGTCTGCAAGCTGTCCAACGCAGTGAAAAGTCAAGTCACGCTGTATTCATTTTCCAGTGGAGAAACTGAGGCACAGAAGAGGCATATTCCACCGAAATTAATTTCCTATCTCAGTGATAAAGCTGAGCTGGTATCTCAGCCATCAGCTTCTTCACTACTAAGACTGACTACATGGCACTGCTGTAGCCCAGCATCAACCCAGGCAGTTCCCTCCTGACGCCGAGGTCTCTACGCTGCAAGAAACACTCAGCTCTGAGAAAAAGCTTATTTCAAAATCAAGAGTTGGTGTACACAATTCCGGCCTGCACAAACCACAATTTACCAATGTAAATGATACCTCCAAGGCTTAATGGCAACGATAAATTATGGCCAATGATATACGTGGACACTTGCACTGAAGAAAGGAAGGCGGCACACCCAGAGCAAGCATGTCTCACAACCACTAAACACACGTTTCTGTGCCGTACGTGGGCAGCAATTGCTGTCCAGAATATTTTAACAGCAGAAACTGCACTGCTTGCTGTAGAAGGAAAAAAAAAAACACCAACACAAACCACCACAACACAAAAAAAAAATCTGAATACCTTCCTCCTCATAGTCAAAGCCAAAACATAAAAATCAAGCAATATAGTTATTTCCACACAAGAAGGAAAATAAACCTAAGAACACATACATGGAAAGAAACAAGCCTCCAAAACTGCATTCGCAAAATAGTTCAGGGGCTTCTGTGCAGGGCTACAACCTCACAGCAGAAGTTGGGAAGAGCAAAAACTACAGATAAAGCAACTTCAGGGCTGATGAATGCTGCAGATCCCATAAGCACCCACTCCTCTGCCCCTTTCGTCACCCCAATGCTGGCTGGTTCAAAAAAAAACACCCCAAAATTCCCCCTCCCCGCATCCCAACAGCGGCGAGACTATGGTGATAGCTGCTGCCTCCACTTCTGCCCCCCCAGTAGTCACTCATCTGCAAAAAAGCAGCGCCCCAAAGCCAGCACACAGCCTGCAGTAGCAGATGCCCCAAATACTCCACGTCCTTCAGTGCGTGATTGAATTTCAGTTTGCTGAAAGTTATGCTTTTTGGAGTAGATTTAGTTACAAACAAAGAAAAAAAAAACAAACATTCTCCCGCGTTATGCATCAAGCACAAAACAAATCAAACCCTGTCAGTGAATGCCTGTCCACCCACCTGCCCAGAGATACTCATCCACGGGAGGTGCACCCTCCTCTCCATCCCAAGAAGATGCATTCAGTGCATCCAGCCCAGTTTCCCCAGGCAGAGCAGCACTGGACCCCAAATCTTTGAAGGCTACAGGCAAAGAAACCTTCAGTGGGAGCAGAACCAGGCTCTCACCCCAATGTGCTTCCTCCAGAGAGCAGAAGCGCTGGTCGGACACACTGAGTCTCCACAGACAAGTAAAAGCACTTTAAAGGAGGGCTTTTTTCCCTCCCTCCACTTTGTTTTAAAAGACTGAAGAATTTCCTCTGTGAATGCTCCTAATCGTGGCTCACGCTGAGTTATTTTTAAAAGCACAGAACCAGATTTTCAAGACCCTGAATGAGGAAACGAGAAGCTTTTATTAAGCAATAATAGCCCAGACAATGGTCCCAATTTCCCAAGGGTCTGAACACCGAAGCTGACAATAAGCTTTATTCCTCCACAAAACCCCCTTCACGGGGCTCGGAGGGTTTGCTTTGTATGATCTAGGCTCAAGTTAGAGAGTTAAAACAGAAAGGCCTGTAGTCGTTTTCAGTGTGATTTCCTCCACCAATGCATAGCAGAGATACTGGGAAAAGATCCTTTGTGCTATCATTCCCTCCTTTGCTAGTGCAGTAAGATCCCTCCAAGCCTTGCTCCCAGGACATCACTCCATCTAAATGGATCTTTCCCCTGGGGAGGGATCACAGCTGACAAATTGGCCAATTTTTCCAGGGTCAGGAAAGTTTAACAAAGCACTTCGACTTTCTTCACTGATATTTGAACCATCACACAATGACTCTCACTAAAACGGCCAGAGACATGCTTCAAACCTCAGATCTGCTACCACGTGGTATAATCAGATCCAGCCACTGCATCAGCGCTTCCTTCTTCTGAGGAAGAGGAGGAAGTTGCAACTACGAGGAGGTTGTACAGTCTCCAAAACTACCCAGCACCCAAGGGCTGGCCTTGCGTAAGCCACTTCTCATTCAATAAGGTGTCGCGGTTGGCCACAACCGATTACCATTCCACGTAACTGAGCTGCTCTGGCTCTCTCTACGGCTCACTGAAGCAGCAGGGACTTGTGGTGCACATAAAACTTGATTGGTTCAAGATGTCTATTTAGGACAAAATGAACCCTGCTACAGAAATGGTTGTTTTTCTCCGCTGACTATAAAACGGACCTCAGAGACAGAAAACAAAACAAGAAACCCGCGACTTTACAAGAGTCCCAAGCTAAAGGTCTCCCACTCAAACGCTGCCCTCACCTTAAACAGCAAAGCAGCTATCACCATAAATTCATTAGTTCTTCCAAACCAAAACCAGAGTATTTTTACCCTCCTACCATCCCTCCTCTTCCTTGTCCCAGTGAAAGCACGATGTGGCTGCACAGCAAACCGAGGTTACAACTAACCCTGCAAACCAGAAAGCTTACATTCAATCCGATCACTTCCCAATCTGCTCTGCCACACAGCCAGGAAAAAGAGACCACAGGACCTCTTTTCACCAGCTCACCACAACTTCAAGGGGTTGTGAAAGCATTTCCTAATCTTCTGCATATCTGTCAGTCAGTCTATAACCAGGAAAGCTTCCGTGTCCAAAGGGAGAAAATACTTCACATCTTTCCTAAATACCTGCACCACTCCTGCTCTTTCTCCCTTCCATTGCTTGTAGAGGCACAGGCACTGAAACATGGTTCCAAGTTTATCTACAACTTCCTGAGGGAGAGAAAGAGAAAGCATTTAGAGGATTTAATTCAAAATGTGCTTCATCCCCTTCCCTTTTTCAACCCTGCCTGTAAAATCACACATACGGCAATAGCCTCTATCATCCTTTGTCTTTTTTACCATTAACTTCCCAGGATTTTCAGCCCAATGTAATCCTTCAACTTGGCTTAAAATGCTACTGAAAAATTATTAATAGCCTGCTCATCTGTAAAACGACTGTCCGTGTTACACGTGCAAGCAACTGCCTACTCTGTCCAGAAAAGTATGCAGAAATTCAGGATGTGTTCAGAAAATGGATGTACTCAGAAATTGAGGATGCCAAACACACCCAGATATTGCCAGAGAATTCACAGAAGCACTTTTTGTGCAGCAACATCTGTAAATCAAAGCATATTATCTTCCACCCTCATAATCAAGAGATTTGCTAGATTATCTAGAGATCTGTCTGATCATGACAGACAAAGCTGTTGAACCTCATGCAGCTGCCTGAAACGCACACTCAGGCAAAGAGCTTACTCGTGACACCGAACAATAAACGCGGCCCCTTCAATGCTCACTTCCAATTAGCAAAACTCTCGGTGCGACGAGGAAAGAGCCCATCACAGCAAGAGGAGTGGCCACAGGTGACAAATGTGCATGCCAGCCGCCGCTGCTTGGCAGACGAACCGCAGGCCCCATCTAACGAAGTGAGGATCAGAGGCAGACTGCAGTCAGTGAGAAGCCAGCGAGACCGGAATATTGTTAGGAGGACAGACAGCAGAACTTAAAAAGGCAGCCTTGACAGCGAGCGTAGCTTCAATTAACAAGCCGTATTTGCAAGGCCAGACTCCAAAGTGCTCCTCAGCATCCTATCATCTGACTGTTGCTTAAAGACATACCGCTATAAGACGGAATCGAGTATCAGCTGCCTGAACAACTAATCCCAGCCAGATGCTAAAAGCACCAGCAAATAGGTCAGTCCTATCTCCTACACCATTCCCCCCAGCGGGGAACAGTCACGCACCACCACTCACGCACCTGTGAAAATGGTTTGAGAGGTTCCCGAATCCATTTGCCAAATGACACTTCATTTTGTGGTTCAGGGGAAGGCAAAACACAGCCCACCTCGCTGCCGAGAAGCCTTTTCACTGCTATCTTTCCACATCGTGTTATGCAACAAGTAATTCACTCCTACACGTGTAGGAGCAAAAATGCCCTTCAGCATTAATAACAATTCTAGATGACTATAATCTTAATAGAAAGATCAGAGATTTTATTACAAAACGCTGCAAATTACTTAAATCAAGCAAAAAAAGTACAAGACTCCTTTACTGCCCTAGCCCTCGTGCCTGCCTGTGAGAGTTCACACAGCAAAACTAAATACAGCTGTTAACTTTCAGCTATTTATTGACCTATGGAGGACCCAAGCATGTACCTCAAAAGCATGTGCCAAGGATACCTTATTCCAGGTACTTTAAGGGACACTGCCCTCAAAAGAGTGGTGACAGATACCATCTTTGGAAAGATTCAGGGCTGTATTGTACTGAGCTTTCATTACTGTCAATGACCTTTACCGTAATACGATAAATATTTTAGCATATAATGAATTTGCTGCTCCACATGTGCTCTCTGGGCTACTGGTGATCAATTCAAGGCATAAAGCTCCCATGAAGCTGAAAGCTACAACAGAGATCTTCCTGCCTGCATCAAAACTGCGGCAAAAAGCTAGAGGGGTGAAGAGAAAAAAAGGCATCTTTAAAAAAAGAACTTGCAAACTTACCATTTACATGGGATTCAGCACCAGATTCACAGTACCAGCAGTGAGATCCCTGCAAGTCACTCAAGCAGGACTGGTCCTGAAGCTGCATCATAATTGTTTGGAATCCTCAAATTAATATATGCCAGCAACAAACCCCTGGAAGATAACCTCAAAAGCCCACAAGCTTCTCAGGAGTTTGAAGGACAGGCTGCACGGCAGCTCTGAAACACCAGGGAAGTCAGAATCACAGAATGGTTAGAGTTACCTTAAGGATCACCCTGTCCCAACCCCCTGCCCTGGGCAGGGACACCTCCCACCACACCAGGTTGCCCCAAGCCCCCTCCAACCTGGCCTTGAACCCCTCCAGGGATGGGGCAGCCACAGCTTCTCTGGGCAACCTGGGCCAGGCTCTCACCACCCTCCCACCAAAGAATTGATGTCTAGTATCTAATCTCAATCTCCCCTCTTTCAATTTAAAAGCGTTACCCCTCGTCCTATCACTACGTTCCGTAAATTGATGCTGTATCTCCAATTGTGCCATCAGCTCCTTCAGGTGACTCGTCTGACTTCAGAAAACACATGGAGTTGTTCATATCTTCTCAACCCAAGGCAAGGAGAAGCCATGGTCTCATTCTAGATACCCTTATCTCCACAGAGGGTAACGCTTCTGTGGAACACACGAAGCCGGCAGATACCAGCACTGTGCCTGCTGATCTACGCCGAAACCTCAGCCAGCCAGATTGTCTCATTTTTTTTTGGATCTCATTTTCAACCAATTAAGAAAAATTATCCCAGGGGTATGGCAATGGACCAGAACGCAGGAGATCATTTCAAGACATCTGTAATAGCACACAATTAACAACAACTCCTCAATTTTGTCTTATGACCTCACTCATTAGGAATAGTTTTTATCACCCTTAAATAGCATCTTTACAAACACTTCCCCCCCTGACGTCTCTGCCAAGTCTTTCCTTACTGCCATTATAAGCCCAAGGCTTCTCTTTCTTCCCCTTGAGATGGAGTCAAGGTAAGATCTTAATTTCCTCTACCATCTGCAATGAAACTGCCTGTACACACACGTGCCAAACCAGCTAGAAATTACACCATTCGTTTCAGCTTAGTCAGCTCACGCCACAGACTAAGTCAATATTTGACAGATATTTAGCAAGGACTACAATTTATTTAAATTCAGCGCATTGTGCCCACAGGAGCAGCTATAACCAAGGATGAGAGACAACAGGACACGCTGCTTGGGATTTGGGGGACAAACACCAGATAACTTTTGGCTGGAGACCTCCTGTTGTCAAAAAAAGGGGTTGAGGGAATAGAAGGATCAGTGTCTCCTGAGGTCAGTCCTCCAAACCAGGTCTGCTTCATGAGAAACAACCAGCCTTCCTGCAAATGGCACTATGGGTGGGAACATCTCTTCTCTCCAAGAGGCAGGGTTTCTAAGGCAATCAAACAGAAGGCCTGTTGTCTGAACCAGTCCACCATTTCCCTCAGCATCCCCATCACACGCTAGCTATAGGGCGGTTCAGCCCATTCAAAGTTAAATCCAGTCTGTATTGTAAAACCATGCACCTTTGAGCAGTTCTTAAAAGCAGTTTGTGTTTTCTGGTATCTTCACAGCTGCTCCACAGCTGGCAGAGAACAAGGAAATTCTGAGGAAAAGGATTTATGTGAAAATAATGCCAAAGAGGTGGAACTCAAGTCAGCAAGCAGACTGCAAGGAATAAAATAACAACCAGAACAGATCAAGTGCAACTTCACCATGAATTGCAACGGGCCCACTACTCTTCCTCCTGGTTTTCAACAGAAACCATGGAAAAAATAAGAAACCATCAACTGCAGGACAGTCTCTCGGCTTCCCACCCCCTTCTGCAATTTTCTATAAGCTTCTGAAATCCAGTTGTTTAAAACAAGCAGATCCCAGCAGATATCGCTGCTGTGAGTCAGCAACGTCTCCTCACAGATGTCATCTCTCCCAAAGTGACTCTTTTCCAGAGCAACATCTCCAGACCAAGTGCAGCGTCAGCACAACTCGCTCTCGGAGTTTTCTGCCGCTGCCGTTTAAAGGAAGAAAAACTGCTGAAACCAGCCAGCCTGCCAAGTTGGTTAATGCCATCGTGAAGAAACAGGTTTGCCCCAGATGGAGCAACTTCATATGAAAAGTTGACACAAAGTTAGAAGGCTGACATTTTTCCCTTTTCAGTATAAAAAGTTAGAGAAGGTAGAAGCAATTCCTTTCACTGCCACTTGAGTTTCTCGTGATAGCATCTTCATCCCTCCTCCATCATCACGGGCAGACACTAAAGCTTCTGGATCTCTCTAACCCCGTTGCGTGTGCTGGTTCATCCTGATAGCTGGCAAAGCTCTTTGCTCACCCGCGCCCTGGGGAGTGGTGCCAAAATTGAAGATTAAAGGAATAGGTCAGTGAAAAATCCTAACAAACAGAAGGGGGGAAAAAAAAGAAACCAAACTGTTGATACAATCCTCCCTCTTACACAACCAACCACAGTAAGTCCCCTCCTGTCAGCAGATAGAAAGCATCACACAGGTCAGAGCTGCCACCAGCAGAGAAAGCTGCTCATAAAAAACAAAGCTACATGCGAAAACTAAGTGTTCCTTGTTTTGTACATGACTGCCTGGGAGAGCAGAGGCCAAACGCCAAGTAAAGAGTCCACAGGCAGCCCGAACTAGCTGCAGAGCGTGGAGCTTCGCACCCAGCGGTGTCTCTGGGACCTTGCAGGGCGAAAGGGAAGTGCCTGCAAAGAGACAAGATCGAAATTCAGAAGAAACCCCATCTCGCAGCGCTGCCTCTCACCAGCGAGATGGTTTTGTTGGTTTTTAATTCACTTCACCGAGTAAAACTTAAGAACAAAAAGATATACATCAAGACTTCCAGCAACAAAAGGTTTACAGCAACATTGTCTCTTGCCCCTGGACAACCTCTGTAGCTACAGAAGCTGAAGGAAATCACACCGACAGCAGCGGACACACATACGTATCCTGCATTTGAAGGCACAAAGAACAAAGCTCTGCTGAATCTGGGAATTAGAAAGCCTGACAGATTTAACTCTGGTTTATCCCCTGGCAAATTAGCTACTGTTTAAACACGGAGCTTGGGCATTACATCATCTGTTTGCAGGGGATTTTTTAATTTTTTTTTTTATTTTTTCTTTAAAGCTAAACCATTCTTGTATTCACAGCTTGAGGTACATCATTCATTCCCAACAGACTCAACAAAATGAAGGGGTGGATCAAACTCTTTGCAGGAGCCCTGCAAGCAGGGAAGCACACACCTAAACTGCTTTGCAAGTTCAAACAGCAGAAGATCTTATCTGGAATTTAGCAGGAAATACAGAGTGCCCCTCAGGTTTGTCTATTCAGACTCAAGGATGAAAAGCCCACTTTTTCAAGTTCTGATGTGCAAAACCCAGCCTGATTAGGCAGCTGAAGTCACACACGCTTCTGCTCACCCAGCTCCAATTCAATGCGGATCTAAGGAGATGTGTGGTTGGGTCCCATTTGATTCTTCCACTCATATCTGTCATCTGTGCAAGTAAGTCCAGCATTTCAGTCCTTTCAGATACCACGCTGCCTTGATGGACCAGTCTGAAAGGCAGGGAAGGACCAGCTGCAAACTGAGCTACTGGAGATAATTCTGAGTGTCTGTTCTCTTGTTCCAGCTTGGACACTCATTTTGGAGACTTATTTTCCCTTGAGAGACACAGATCAGATCTCCATCGGCACCATTTTGTTTTGAGAAACTTGGCAGAACCCTAATTTTGCAGCACCTGCTCTTTCATGCTCGTTTCACAGAGCTTTTCTTTGGTGTATTTGAAGGACCAGGCTCTCACAGCCCCTCCAACTACAGCTTCGGAAAACACATGGTACAATGGGCTCTCGTGTGAAAACTCATACTTAAAACACCAAGTTGATCTGAGAGATTTCACACAATCTGTTTTTCTGACCCTTCAATCTCAGGAGTTGTCAGATTTTAGAGAAGAAAGAGGAAGAACGCCAGAAGAGACATTTCGAAAGGGCAAAAGGAGGAACCATTGGTTTCATCCCCAAGAAGAGCTGGTTTCACACAGACACACGGTTTGTGTGGAGTGAGGCCCTCTCACATGTTTAACATTTTCCTACACACCAAACCCACAGTGGGCTGTGACCACAATCCAGTGACATCGAGGAACAAGATTTCACAAGACTTTTGCTTAAACTTTGTATGACAAAAAAAAATATATATTTTTTTTCCTAAACCTTGTAAGGTTCTATGATCCGACCACATTAAAACCTGTTAAGCTAAAACAAACCAAAAAACCCCCAACCAACAAACAACCAGAAACCCTGACGTCCAACAACAAACCACAGCCCTTTCATCTTCACGCCTCTAGAAATTTAAAAACACAGTTGAGAATTTTAGCCTTAGATTACAAAAGAAAAAAAAAAAAGCACTATTTTGAAATTAGACCAAGGAGAAAACTTGAAACCCCAAACACAAAAACCCACCGAAAGTTTCAGAAAAATATATCTGTAAAAGTCCTGTTAAAGACAGCTTAACCTTTAAAAAAGCCAGAATCATAGAGCACACAGAAGAATAGGCTTTGCTGTCAGAATGTAATTAAAAAAAAAACACAACAAAGCAACTCAATTCTGCTCTATATTGAGATAGCCAGGAGCTGATCTGGGAGAAAATCAAGCAAACAAATTTTCTCTCTGAGATTCCAAAAGGTCACTGCAAACAATTACTAAAGTGCAATACTGAAAACAACATATGCCTATTCTTTTTTCCAATTTAACAAGATAACTTTGCTGCTCCAGTTATTACTTGGAAAGAGTAATAATCCCAATGATCACACAGCCAGTTAAATAATTATATGAATACCAAGGAACCATTAAAACCGCATTTTCAAGCGAGAAGGCTACAAACTCTTTGTTTCCTCTTCCTTTCCCTTTGCGTTTGCATAACACAGTTCCCAAAACAGATCTCATCTGCAGTTAAACTGGGGCCAGAATGAAGACATTCCTTTCCATGTATGGGAAATAAGGGAGATTATTAATTTCACTTCTCATAACAGAAGAGCAGAAGTCATGGTAAGAAGGCCTCAGAATAAAAAGAAGCCTGGAAAGATTTGCACCAATACCACATGCCTTTCCAGTTGTCTCACTGCCAAGCAAGCCTTCAAAACGGGGCATTTTCTTCTTTCAATGCAACTCCAGTCCCCATTAACAGGAACTGTGTGTGTCAGCACAAACCTCGGTCTCACCCAGCAGCAGGCAGGAACTGAAAAATGAGCATCCCATTCTAGTGACCTTCATAGTCATCTACAACAGTGAACCATTCTTGTCCATTCAGCGCGTTCATTTATAACAAGTCCCCCAGCTTCATTAAATTACCCTCGTTGGTCCTGAGCAGACTCCAGATTTGCAATAAAGATAAAAGAGTGCTGGGCAGACCTCTGATACGGCACAGCAGCTGTGTCACAGGGGCCAAGCATATCGCCCTCTGGAAGCAGCAGGTACCCACCCCAACCATCCCCTGCAGCAGCAACCCCAGCTTCTGGCTGCTCTGCCTCTCGCTTTGCCTTTTGAGCAACAGAAAGAGGCCAGCTCCTGCCGGGCATCCATCCCTCCCAGCCTCGGGGCGGCAAAATTCAGAGTACCAGAAGTGGCTAAAAATATCAAAATACAAAGATACTCCCTGCCAAATGAGCGGGTCTCCTCCTCAGGCACTGCCAATGCTCCTATCTCAGGAGAACCAGGCTGGAGTCCAGACAGGAATAACCTAATGCAGGATCATTAAGACAGTAAACTAACAGTACAGAAAGGGGGAAAGGTGTGCCTAGCAACCCCCCCAAAATCCTACCACAAAAGGAACCCCTCACCTCCCCCCAGAAAAGCCCATAAGCCATTTGCTCTTGGATTTACAGAATCATAGAATGGTTAGAGTTGGAAGGGACCTTAAAGATCACCCAGTTCCAACCCCCTGCCCTGGGCGGGGACACCTCCCACCACACCAGGTTGCTCCAAGCCCCCTCCAACCTGGCGTTGACCCCCTCCAGGGATGGGGCAGCCACAGCTTCTCTGGGCAACCTGGGCCAGGCTCTCACCACCCTCACAGTAAAGAATTTCTTTCTACTACCTAATCTAAACCTCCCTTCTTTCAACTTAAAGCCATGACCCCTCATCCTGTCATTACATTCCCTGACCAAAAGTCCCTCCCCATCTCTCCTGTAGGCCCCCTTTGGGTACTGGGAGGCCGTTATAAGGTCTCCCAAACTGAATCACCTGCTGAGGCACCATATAAGCGACAGGGACTGCAGGGCTGAGAAAGAGACCAAGGCCATCCCTTCCAGCAACAGGCTATGGAATCAGTTCAAGCACATCACGAGTCTCAAATCCAAAGGTCGGTGTCAAGAAGTGCCAGGCAGTACTTCCCTTCATCACAGAAGCACTGCCATGCGCTCAGATACTATGGAAACGTTAACCTCCATTTCCTAAAGATTTATAAAGCACAGAAGCAGGGGTAGATGCGAGAAGAGCTCGGGTATCATCCCCTCCCTCCCCAAAGAGCTCCACATAAACACACAAATAGACAGTGCACAGTAGGTGACACAGCACTCCCTCGATACGCGCACAATAGCTTTTGGTAAACAGGCTAAGAATAGGTACAGGGACAGCAAAGTGTCCAAGCAAGACACCCCTGCAAAGCAGCACTAAGCTCCCAAGAAACCCTGGCGATGCTGCTTCTGCTTTCATCAGTTTTTAGAAGAGGAAATTCATTCTGGTTCTTTTTATAATACCTACTCCATTACATTTGTCAAACAGCTGCCACTTTCTGTCCCAGATAGAGCTGCTTCCAGTAGTAGCCAAAAGAATGGCCGTGTCTGCGCATGTATTACAGATCAGAGATGCATATTAAAACAGACTGGAGATCTGTCTAGAGATTACACGTCACTCCTTCCAAGTCAATGGAATTATACAGAGACACAAGTCGGTGCAAAGCCTGGGTCGTACTTGTATGAACTACTCTGCAAGATGCTCTGGGCCTTGCTGCCTAAGTAACGTCGTCTGAAACGCAAGCTCAGTAAGACAGACGCTCCACCGATGCAAAACCATCTCATTCCCCAACACTCCTTTGAAAAGTAAAGAAATTATTGTGTTACTTGGCCTTTCTAATCAAAATCATCTTTGTCCTGGCAACGTAAAAGTCATTTCCAGAGAAAGAGCGGGTCTGATTCCTGAGGGGTTGAGGGCAAATCAGCTTCTGTACAAAAGCCTTGAGATACCTGCCAGCTCCAGCTCAATCGTTACTCCTAACTAACTACACCCCTGGGACACTCGCAAAAGGCTCAGTGCTATTCATCACTGCCACAAAGTGCAAACAAAGTCAGAAAGCCCTGGAGGCAAACGCGAGAAAACAACTGCAAGATTTCTTTGAATCTTTTTCTTATTATTGTCATTAAATCCTTTATTTTTTTTTTGTTAAGAATTCTAAGAATAACATCGACAGTAACACGTTGCAGGTGTTACCGATTCACTGCGTTCCCATGAAGTAACGTGGCCTCAAACCTGTTTTAGAGGTAAGAGGTGTAAGAAGATCGAAGACTATGAAAGAACCCAACAGCAAGAAACAAAGAGCTTCTGGGTGCCTCAAACCCTGCCTTCTTCGCTGGAGAGGAACCACGTCAGAATCAACTCTACCTTCTGCTTTTAGTAAAATCAACTAAATAACAACCACCCAGGACAGTTGTGTTTGGTTTTTTTTTCACAAGACCATTACAAGGACAGCTCTTGCCTTTCTCCAGGTCCTTGTTTTTGTTTCCACATTATTTTCCTCCACGTTTTGCACAGTGGAGAACTTGCAAGGAAAGGCTTAACAACAGCTAATTGTCAGACGCCACAGTAATTAGTGGCAACTTTCCAACACATCCATCTCTGGCTGGTTTTCCGATAGCTGGCTCCTCCTCAATCCCCACATTAAAACCAAGGTACACAAGGTAGGCGGCACATTTCATTTACAAGTACCAAGGTCTTCCCAGGAGAGATGCCTAAGGAAAGAAATACCTTACCTAAACAATGCATGGGTTGTGTTTTTTTTTTCCTTCCCATTTGCTACGGGACTGCTATCTTTATTAATAATCAGAGAATGATGTTAACCTATTCACTGACATATATTATTAGATGTACAATGCATTTCTGTGAGTCAATGGGCTCCTGTATCGCATGTTATCTCTGACCAGCGAATTACCTCTAAATGAGGAAGCCAGGCTCATACTCTCTCCTGTCTTCTGCCCACCTGCTGGTTACACATCACAGCTTTGATGTTACTACTCCACTTATACCAAAGGTTTCCTGCCTATTTTATTTGCAGACCCTTACAAGCTTCCCTGCAGACAGAAAGGCTCCCGATGGCAAATTCAGGACTGCTTTGCTTAGACTTTACAGACCCCTTAGAAAGAGGCTTCCACCATTGCTCTATATATTTAGGTTCTGCTCTCAACTCCGAGGCTCCCCACTTGTTTTGGCAGCTCTTCCTGTCACAAGCTCCAACGCTTTCATGCCAACCTTTTCCAGGCGTCATCTGCATGTCAGCAGTGCTCCACAGCACATACTCCACTCAACACCAACACAATCCAGAACACACCACTTCCCACTAAGTGCCTACACAGAGCAGACCTGCAGTATAATTACTTCCTCGTGCCCGTAATAGAAACACTAAAAGACATGTAGAAATTTCAGCCCAGTGCACTGCTGCATTACATATGATGCGGAGGCATTTAATCAAGGGAAGAGAAGAAAAAGAAGTCTTTCCCACATGCGGTGACGTGCTTAATTCCATGGCATTCAGATCTGGACCCACAAGGTGGGGTGCATATGGGATAAGGAAAAGAAAAGGTTATCCTCACATTGAAAATTGAGATGTGTTGATGGGACAACATAACGGAGGGTGTTGACGGGTTTTAATTGTACTGCCTTTATATAAGTGAGGACCCAATTTCCACATTAAGTTGCCAAACTTGACATCATCTGTTTGAGTGGAGTTAGAAAGTACTAAACCTGTCGAGAAGTGTCCCCTAAGAGAGACAACACGCGTATAGAACGATTTATTTTCTGCTCTATGACATTTTGGCTTTCAAATAAATATAATTCGCTTTCAAACGAATTCACAGATGACCAATACAGTGGTATATTGGATTTGAGATGCCTGCATAGCTCCACAGCCCTTTCATGTGACACAAAGCAGTAAGAAAGCTCATCCTACAGTCAGATGTCAGAACATACACTTTAGCACAGCAGCACTAAAACCAGAACGCAACAGGAATGGAAACAAACCTCAGGCTACCTGCACCACCACTACCCCGAAGAGGAAAGCCAGATAAGAAGATACCTGCAAGTATTTTGAATCATAAAAGAAAGCATTTTTTATGAAACAAGACAGATAAAAGGCTACCCAGCTGGAAACTGTACATAAAAAAGGAAATAAAAATGTTACTTGTGCAGTGGGAAATGCTATTAGCATTTTGTATTAGAAGAAACTTGAGAGGGTTTCTTAACGTTTGTGTGTTAATCCCATGTTCTGATACTACTCTCAGGCAGCCATTTGCATTAGAAAGGTGACACACTTTCTCAATGCACCAAAATTCATGGGCAAGGGGAAAGGAGGGCAGGGGACAGGCAGAGAAAACACACACCCCCAACTCCAGGCAACAAGATCCCAACCATTTAAGAAACTGACTGGAAGAGCAGAAATTCTGAGACTCATGAAAACATGTGCCTTAGAACAAACAAACAAAAAAACTCCTTTACAACCATTAGTGGCTACAGATAATCTGCTGGTTTGGAGTTTTAGGGTCGGGTGTCATTGTCCCTTGTGATCCTCCCCAACAAACAGATTTGTAAGTCTTGATTTTGTGAATTTCATTTGCTTTCATCAACGCAGGACAGGTCACTTTGCAGTGCTATTGGTTATGTCAACACAGCCCTGAGAAACTCACGTCCATTCACCAGGAGTTAGCAGGGGCCGATGCCAGCAGAGGGAGCACAGCACACCTACACGCTTCTTGTGTGAAAGACTGGGTATCCTCAACTTCCTCAGCAAATACTAAACTAAAAAAAAAATATATATATATTGGATCTTGCTTAAAAATGGCTATATTCTTGTAAGGAATGTCCAGCAAGTCAAGGCAGAAGATACAAAATGTCCTTTCAAATCTATTTGCGATTGATTAGTCAGCCCTCTAAACCGCTCTTGCTGGTAACAGACATCAATTAACTAATAGCAATGATTTCACAAAAATGGGATTTCAATTTGCAGTTCAAAACTGGCCCTGCATCTGCTGCGTAGTAACATCCATTTACCTGCTCGGCCGGCGCTGGAGGCTTCCTACGGCCAGGCAATCCAGGCATCGATTAGCTTAAGCCACCAAGCTGTACGTGCTTCTGTCTTTATCCCTCCTAACAAACCCCAAAACCTCAAGCTGGCTTTGCACCTCTTCACAGGCAACATCCACCAACATCATTTGCATCTGACAAAGAGCAGCCTAAGCTGCAGGAGCCAAACTCAACCCCGACAATCCCCAGTAAACAGTACTTTCAAGGAGTCTCCGAGAAGAAACCTACAGGAAGAAAGCTCTTTGCTTTTGAGGATGTGTCTAAACTGCAACCACAGAACGGCAAGCTTTAGCCCAGCAAGCACAGCCCGTGTCAGCACGGGTTATGAGACAACTGGAAGCCCCAGCTGTGTCCCCCAAATCCCACATGAACGCTTCCCCTACTGCCTAACCACATACCAGCAGAGATATGCCTATCTGTACTAGAATGGCACATATCTAAATATGCCTCTGAGTATCACTTGCCTTTTTCTCAAGGAAGCAAACAAAATCCCCAGATATTTTGCCTGCTGGGTGGGTAAGACGCAGGAATTCCAGTCTGGGTTAGGATTCATTCATTACAGTAACAGCAAAAATTCCATGCTGGGTTAAAACCCCCCAGAGTCAGGAACTGCTTCAAAATGTTCAGCTTGTTCCTGTTCCCCCCAACCCCTCCCAAAAAAGGGGTGTTTAGCAGAGATCAAAGGTAGAGATGTGAGACAACAAGCACTGGGAAAAGCTATCTGCTGAGGAGGAGACCGGATCCAATGATCAGGAGTCCCTTCGAGTTCTGTGTTTGTGTGGGGTTTCCAAAGCAGAAAAATTACCTCTGGACAAGGAACCAATTCTCATTTGACTACTGTGACCTTGGCTGTAAACAGGTACCTTACGTGGTTAGCTGCATTTCTCACCCCAGTGAAATCTCTGGTGTGGGCAGGGCTGGGGGGGGAATGCCCTGGGAAAACACGCAAAGCAACTGGGAGAGGTGGCAGGAGTCAAACAGCATAGAGAAAAATCAGGCAGCAAAGACCAAAAGGAAAAAAAAAACCAAAACACCAAAACCAAAAACAAATACACACAAACAAAAGGAAAGAGACAAACTCTAAAATCTTAACGTGATGATGCCACAGCATTTCAAGACATAGCCATCATAGAAGGCAGACTAGGGATGGGCTCTGGCTCCACATTTGCAACCAAGCCCTGGGAATTCAGCATCAACGTTCAACTCCTGGGATGAACAGTCCCAGAGATCCACACTACAAATATTCAAGCAAAGATCATGATGACAATGATGATGATCTTTCCCATCCCACCTTAAAAGCAGACGAACAACCCTTCAATTTTGCCACATATTGTTGAGAAACAGCTTAAGTGAAGGCAATTCAACAATCATGTTTTTCTTGTTTTGTGTATTTGCTGCTTTTGCTCTGGCTTGACAACTGCCAAAATCCATCCTCACACGCAAACAACCATCAGAGCTAACAGCCGCCACTTGAAAAATTATGAGAATTTCAGAAAACTATTTTGGACTTCCCTTCTGCAACAAGAAATCAAGAAGTTCAAGAACTGCCTGTACCACAGCTGAGCTGCCAGAAGAATTTGGCTGTACTGTGCTGCTCGAATGAAGACAGTCAATTACCCCCGCTCCAGAATCTCTTAACACTGAGTTGAAACGATGCAAACTCCTGTTTCTGGAATGAAAAACTGAAAAGAGGAGGCATCTCAAAACCGTGAGCGAATACAGATAAAGCTGCATGTAACAACCGGACTCTCAGATGGTACACGAAGGTAAGGGATTTGTCTGGGGAAAACACTTCTCTCTCTCTGTCATCACATAATTCAGGCTGTGGTTCATTTCTGATGCTACTTCTGCACAGAAACTAGCTTAAGATTACTCATTATTTGATAAAACCCAACAACATACAAAACACACCCCATGTTCCAAGAACCTTACTATCTTAAATAGAATAGAAACACCGATCAAAATACATCTGTGACATCTGTTTTAGATTTTGACCTCTCACCTATATAGATTTCTCCATGAAAAAAAAGAAGTATCTGTAAGATAATCACCTGCATGTGACACCCCTTTCAGGAAACAAAGTTACCTAATCTTCTTCATACAGATGTTAGACTCACAGAATGTAAGCCCAGAAATTCTAAAGCCAAGCTATCATAACGGGGTATCAACACACACAATTTATCAGGCACACGCATAAGCAACAAGAGATCAAAAATTAGACACTGAGACTCTCAATGTTTGGATTTTAACACATACAGTAACCAAACAGCGTATCTACAGTGCTTCTCAATGTCTTTGTGGATCCTTAATACCATTTTAACCATTTCCAGCTCCTCTTGGATCCAAATTGTTTGATTTTAGACCAGCGTAACAGGGTGTTAGGCAGTCTGCAGCAATGTATTAGCCCTGCACTGGTAACATTTTTGATTGAGAAAAGACCCCTATGTTTTTGAGCAAGAAGAGACCTCATGCGGGGAAACAGCTGGGGAAAAAAAACAACAAACAAACAACATGAACCTCAACTTCAACAAACAATTCACAGGAGCGCAACACGACCATACCAGAAACGCTGAGACGCCCAGAGACAACATCCTTGTCGTTTCTGTCCTCACCATCTCGCAAGACAAAATCCCAGCAAGAGCAACAGGGAGCCACGCACTGATCTGGGGGAACTGGCTGCCACGGGCAGCGGCGAGCAGGGGGGGCTTTGTCGAGTTTCCAAGCCACGGGACAACCCTGCGAGACGGCAACAAGCGTGTCGGGGTCAGCGCTTTCCGCGACCATCAAAGCCAGGCCAGGCACTAGGCCTCAAGCCCCCATGCCAAAACCTTCCTCGGAGCAGGAGGAACGGGACTGGGCCGTCCACGGGTGAAGCGATGTCCGCTTCAAGCACAGGAGATGCCATCAGCAGCCAAGGGAGCCAGGACGAGGGGGTCTTGGGGCCACCTGCACCCCGGCCCCTCACAGAGTTAACTGAAAGAGGCAGGAGGGAGGGCAGGGAGTTCGGAGGGAAGGCTGGAGCCCCTCAGCAGCACCTGGGTGCCAGGGGCCATCACAAGCCTCCTGCCATGAGGGTCCCCCTTGTGAGGGCCCCCCCCCCAGCGTCCATAATGTTTCTCATGCTGTGAGGAGACCCCCCCCCCTCACAGCCTCCCCAGCCCTGAGGGACCCACACACACACCATGTCCTCAGCCCTGAGGGATACCCCCCACCTCCACAGTCTCCCCAGCCCTGAGGGACCCCCCTCACACACTCCANCAGCCCTGAGGGCCCCCCCTCACACCCTCCATGCCCCCAGTCCTGAGGGATCCCCCCATTGAAGTTCTCCCCAGCCCTGAGGAACCCACACACACTGTGCCCCCTGCCCTGAGGGGAACCCCCCTCACAGTCTCCCCTGCCCCGATGGACGCCGCACAGCCTGGACCCCCGTGTCCCCAGCCTGGACTCCCC
>VXAK01015419.1:209486-232510 GCA_013399435.1 Arenaria interpres
CGGAACTTAACGGCTTTATCCGAAGGGCAGGCGGAGGCGGCCGAACCCACAGCGGAGAGAACTGAAGGGGTGGAGAGCAGAAGACTCCGGGCTCCGGAACCTGCCGAAGCTTCCCCAGCTCTGCTCCGCCTCCAGCGCGGCGAGAAACGGCCCGACGCTGCCAAAGGCTCGCACCGTTACCTCCCGCCCCTGAGGAGGGGCGAATCGAAGGGGAGCGCTGTCCCTTTAAATGGCGGAGGAGGCGGAGCAGCTGCTCCGCCGAGACCCCGCCCACCCGCCGCTGCGCATGCGCGCTGCGCCGAGGCGTTTTTCCCGCCTAAAGGCAGGCACGCGCTCCCCCCCGCCCCCCTCGCTTCTCCTCAGGGAGGAGCCGCCATGAGGAGCTGCCGTCCCCTCAGTGCCCGGCATCGCCTCCCACGGGCCCTGTCGTTGCCCCGCTGTCCCCCAGAACCCCTGCAAGCCTGGGGGTGCGCCCACGGAGCTCAGTCACGCCTCAGCCCTGTCGGTGAAACCACCTGTGACAGTTGGCACCGATCCCCTCAGAGAAACGTCCAGGTGACTCCCGGCAAAAGCAGTTATGAAAACAACTATGTTGCGGTAAGCTGATAGACATAAAGACACTGACAGGTACTAAAATAGCACTACAGATCTGAATTCATTACAAAATTAACACCGAGATCCAACCTGGAGCGTTTGCATTAACAGCACAAAATCATCTGGACAAAGTACTTTTGAATACCAAGTGGTGTTAAGTATCATTGGTGGTTAAATGTTGTTGAAGTCACAGCAGCTATGTAAAATTCAAGTCAACAAGTACCAAACATACCATGCAACAGATGGTGACTGAAGCAAACGCAAAAAGAAAAATAAGCAATGGGGAAATAAAGGGGGAAGCAAAAAGACAAGCAATGGTGCCAGCATCTTCTCAACAACAAAGCCAAGTCAAACAGGTTCACTACTCTGCTTCCTTGCTTTAAGCACTTTAACTATAAATTTGTATTTGAGGGGCCCCATGAAAGGCATTCATATCTCTGGGAATCAACTCCCACCCCAAAGCACACAAACTGACAACTTTTGGGGGGATTAGAGAATTTTCACAGGAAGAAACGGGGTTTTATCTCTGTAGGAGTGGAGAGGGTGGCAATCGTAGTGTGTCTCTGGCCACAAAGCTCCAGGAATCTCAGCTTTAATAAAACATGAGCACTTCAAAACTGCGAGAAACCACTTTTCCACCGCTCTGCACTTTTTAACAGTCATTTACACATGTGTAAAGAATGCAAGGAGAAACTAACTTTTATACTGAGATGAAAAACCGGTGGGGGGTAAGGCAGGGGGCACAGGTCTACCCTTTGATAAACAATACGAAATCCAATTTCACAAGCAGGGAACGTGCTGTACTGAAGGGCAGGAATAGGTACTGCAGGCTCAAAGGCTCTGAGAAACAATACTTTGTATTTTCAGGGGAGAGAAAAAAAGACTATGACTGCATTGCACAGTATAAAGACAAAATTAACATCCAAATCATTGAACACACCCACGCTGTCCTAGCACACACATCTGTTCCCCCTCTGCCACGGTGTGAGGTTTTGCTATTCCACCCTGCTCTACCTGGAGCTCTGCACAAAGAAGTGGGGAAAGAATTAAATTCCCTTCAGGACCTCGCCGAGGAAGAGATACAAATGGTGAACAGGCACTTCAGGACACGACTCAAGAGAACGATTCTTCTCCCAAGTCCCAAAAGAAAACAAGCTTTCAGGATCAGCGGCCAGTCTGGCGGGTCTTTCTTTCAGAAAGCGCTATCAAGGCTATTATTATATTAATGAAGACAACTTCAGATTTAACCCTCTTCTCTGTGTAGTTACCCTTCTTCTAACGTAACAGGAGATCAGTATTAAATGGGAGTTTTCTGTTTCCCTTCCACCAAGCCAAAAATTCACTGCTCAACTACCTTCTGTATATCCCAGTGGAAAAATTACCGAGTTCAAATACTGTAAGCTTCCAACCTTTCTGCTATCTGGGCTTTGTTTTCTCATATATAGTACCCAAGACCACGTAAAGTCTTCATGTCAGAAGTGGATCCTAATGGGCAAAGTCTATAACCTACGATGAATAACAATTTAAACAAGAAAATAGGTTGCATAGAAAGTCTCCTGACTCCCTTCCTAGCGAGGAGAAGCCTTTCACTCCTACCAACTTCTCAGCCTGGTTTCCCAAAGGAACGAGCTTTAATGCACGGCTCCGACTGAGTGCACAGTGCCAGTCCCGCTGTTAAAGGCTTTGAAAGTCCTCGGCGACTTTTAGTTGAAGCTGACAGAGGGGCAGAGCTCTAAAAATACTAGATCCGGCAAAATGAAAGCGTGCAAAGACACCCGAAAAGCAGGAGCAGTTCGGAGGTTGTCCCTTCTGTTGGACTTGCTCACCAAGCAGCCAGCTTGCGTGTGGCTCCCGGCCAGCGAGCCAAGTGGGCTACTTCCAGCCAGCAGCCTCATTAGCGACAGGAGCTTTGGGATTCGGGGGGTACCTGGGGCTACCAGGGAGGTAGTGATAAAGAAGGATCTGGGAGGCAACAGTAGGGAGAAGAAGGAGGGAGGTTTGGGGGTGGTGAGAAAGGGAAATGGGATGATGGCACAAGAAGGCAGAAAAAATGGTAGTCAGAGGCTATAGGGAAAAGACAAAATCTAAGAAAAACTGGCTGTGGGGGTCCCACTGCTCACAGAACAACTTATTGAGACACCTCTGCATCATTTCACACTGGGAATCTCCCTTACATTACCTTTTAAGTAGCTCTACAGTTGGCAGCTGCAATTTCATACAGTGAATGCCATCACTGCTTTCCGACCTCCTGTTCTCTACTTGAAACGGTCCCCACTTGACCTCTTTTCCTTAATTGCACCAAATTCCTACTTCCTCATCCCACTTCCTCGTAAGCGTTTCTCGCATCCAACGTACTGGTGTCTCCTCTCTGCTATAAATTACAACCAGGCATTTCAAGCAGGTATTAAGGAGTTTCAGAGCCAGCTAGTGCACATTTCCATGGCACGCTTCCATGGCCTGAAATAAACCTCAGAAAAACATCCATCGCTCCTCAAGGGAACAACAGTCTAATGGGAGGACGCTGAACTTTCATCTTTTCCCTGCTACAGTCCTCTTGGTAGATCTTTTTTAACCTCTTTCTCCTCCCTTCTGCTGGAGTCAGTACCAAGGCTGGACCATCTGTGGATTTTACAAGTTTAATGGAATGTTTCTAGACCGCACTCTTAACCTCAGACACTCCGATCAGATTTCACAGGATCCAGTCACTTTTTAGCCCCAGGGTGCTGTAGGTGCTAAAATAGATAATCTACATCTCTCAGCCACAATGGAACGGCTACACAGCAAAGCTCAATTTTTAATCCTGCTGAGACCCTGACCGCTTTCGGCCATCAGGTATCCCACGGCATGCTTCACAGGGAAGGAAATGTTAATCTGGAATGCTGGCCAAATTCCAGTTTCGGGATAATTACATTCTGACAATTTACATTCTCCCTGCCGTTTTGAATGGATGTGCATTTTTTTCTCTCCTTACTTTATGTCATAAAAGCAGTGGCCTGGTCCTGCTCCTGCTGTCAGAGCAGCTGCCAGGCTCTGCAGCGTAAGTAGCTGCACTTCAGTGGTAGGGGAAGGCATCTCGGTACATTCAAACAAAGCACTTTGAAGACGTCACGGGCACAGGAATATTGTATGAATACGCCCTACTGCTGGCCATACAGCATAGCAAGGGGTACAGCATGACATGAAACACCCGGCGGCACTATCTATGTTGGGAAAGGAAAAGTTAGCGTAAGGATGGACACACGGACATAAAGTCTTTTCCCTCCCAAATGCTAATTCTAGTCTGGACCCGGTGCAGCCCCAGCTGGGATCCAAAAACCATCAACTATCAGCAACCTGCACAGCAGGATTCTTCTGATGGCAGAAGAAAGTAAGTTTATAAAAGCAGTGAAGGTTTTTGGTGAGCTGCTGGGATGCTGGAGGACACTGCCTGGTAGTGAAACAGGGCGAAGAAAAGAAATGCCCATTCCCATAGCAGGAAAGGCACAGTTAGTGTTTCTTGTTTTACAGAATCACAGAATGATACGGGGTTGGAAGGGACCTCTGGAGATCATCTCCTCCAACCCCCTGCCAGAGCAGGTCCACCCAGAGCAGGTTGCACAGGAACTTGTCCAGGTGGGGTTTGAATGTCTCCAGAGAAGGAGTCTCCACCACCTCTCTGGGCAGCCTCTTCCAGGGCTCTGCCACCCTCACAGGAAAGAAGGTCCTCCTCACGTTGAGATGGAACTTCTTATGTTCCAGTTTGTGCCCGTTTCCTCTTGTCCTGTCACTGGGCACCACTGAGAAAAGACTGGCCCCATCCTCCTGACACCCACCCTTGAAGTATTGATAGGTGTTGATCAGATCCCCCCTCAGCCTTCTCTTCTCCAGACTAAAAAGACCCAGGTTCCTCAGCCTTTCCTCATCAGAGAGATGCTCCAGGCCCCTCATCATCTCTGTAGCCCTAAGATACCCAGCTATTGGAAAGACACACAAGGCAAGAAATGGAGTAGAAGGCTTTGCTTAAGGCGGAATATTATGGATCACACTCAGAGTATGTCGAGTTGCACCTCCACGTATTTTATTAAATATAAACATTCAAGATAAATTAATTAAATGACTGTATTATGCTTTGTTTATAAAACCATAC
This sequence comes from Arenaria interpres, assembly GCA_013399435.1. NCBI lineage: Eukaryota > Metazoa > Chordata > Aves > Charadriiformes > Scolopacidae > Arenaria > Arenaria interpres. The sequence goes on from VXAK01015419.1 coordinate 214,207, forward strand.
ATAACCACACTATGCTATTTGCTTCACAAGAACCACAATGCCTAAAAGGGTAGTTTTCATATTTCAGCAACAATGAAGTAAATTGAGAGAGATTAGGACAGTGGTTACAAATAAACCGTGAGAGAACAGATGGCTCAGAGGATGGGTAGAGAGACGTGTAGCTTTCCCTCCTCCCCCAGTATCTCCCAGATCATTAGCAACCAAAGGCCGTTACTAGCACTGGGTGAATATTTTTCACGAGTAGTTTTTTGACCAAAATGCGGTTTTCTCCATCCCCAAAACTACCAGCAAACTAATTTCAGTGCGACAAGTCACTCCTGGCTTTGGTGGAGCTTGAGACAGAGTGATCGAGTGAAGGCAGAGTGGGTTTTCTTCCCCTCGTGTCTATCACAGCTCACAGCAATTCTACCGCAGTTCTGTGACCCCAGCCCTCACTTCCTTTGCATTTTTTATAGTTGCCTAAAAGATGAAATGCTTTGAGTCACGCAGAGTCATTTTGTGGGTGTGAATCAAGCCTAACCAGGTACATTAACAGCAAGCCATCACCACCAGCAGCCCTCACGACGATGGTACCCCGAGAACAGAGAGATGTTGCACACAAGCTGCTACACGGGTGGCTTCATGGCAAAGCAGCTAAATTTACAACGGAGCTACTTTCCCAACCCTGAGTGTCCCATCCTCACCTGGGCCGTGCAGGATGTACACTAGAGAGTGTGAATGTGTCTGTACGCGCTATTTTCATTTCTCTTTTCAGCTAGGCTTAGCTCTGTCATTCTAAAAAAACAAAAAAAAAAAAAAAGATGATCTAAACCATATCTAAATCAAATTTTTCTACGGCAATAATAAACCCACCCCCCATTAAGAGACTTCCATATTGCACTCCTTCTGGAAATTTCAGCGGGTTGTTAAGGAAGACGCGCTCCGAAGCAGGAAGCAGCAACCCGGCCTGGGGACAGCCAAGCAAAACTCTGAGCGGGTCTTGGCGGTGACCGAGGAACGGCACAAAATACCAGAGCTGCCTCTTTGCTTAAGGCTCCTTCCCCTTCTGCGCCCTGCTACACTAAGGAATCGGCTGCATTTCTGTAAAATTCCCTGGAATTCCTTGAGTCTCGCAGCTAACCGTGCTTCTCCTTCATCCAAAACAGATGCTTCGAAGCTTTCCAGAGATACCCAAGAAAGAAGACATATCCAAATACCTAGACTACCCCCAAACTCCACCCTGGAACAGATGGTGAGGTTATAAATACAGAAGCATCTGGTAACCACTGGTATGAAAAAGCTGGCAAGCAACAGCTTATTCTGTTCTACTAAATATGCCATAATTTGAACTATATTTAAACGGGAGCCGAAAAGAAACAATCGTTTCATTTGTATATAACATAATCCCCAAACACCTACATATTGTAACTGCGGCGTAGCTTGGGCATTACACTCTTGTCTACCAAAAGCACTTTCTTTAATTAAGCATTCAGCACTGTCTAAACTGAAATTAGAAGTGACTGCAAAACAAGCAGTTCAGCACAAAAGCATGGTTTCGAGCGCGTGCTCTGCTGCACCAGACTAACCAGACTCAAGGCTGCGAGTTTCCAGCGCTTCAGCTCACCCCGGAGTCCCGGCGATTGGAGGGGCCCTGACAACCCGCCAGATTGCCGCGAGCGCTTGAAAAGACGAGAAGGCTCGGGGAACGCAGACCTCTGCGCTTAACGCCAGCTGTTTCACTTGTCCCCGGGTTCAGTCACCACAACGTGAACTAGGGATAATTCTTCCTACGTGACTGCCAGAAAAGCAATCTGTTATAAATGGCACTCACTGTATGGTAAAGGCGGCCGGTAAACACCAGCACCGGCGGTGAAGAGAAAAACCCCACCCTGAAAACCCCAAACCAAAGTCAGACCTGAGCGGGCACGCTGCCCACGGTAACCCCAAATCCCCTTTCCAAAACGCTATTTAAATAATCCTTTGGGACCCTGCTCCGCCGTTCTCCCTGCGAAATGGGTGAATCATCTTGTGTTTGCCGGAAATCCAAGGCGATAGCACGCGGAAAACCATCGTTCTGGATTAAAGTCGCTTTGGGAAAAGACTGTAAAAGGCTGTCTGCTGGGATTGTGTTAGAGGTCCGCTGGAGAACCCCGCCGCCGGATTTGGATGTGTGCAGAGAGCTTTTAAAAATGACTAGAGAGAGAAAGAAATACTCCTAGGAATTGGCTGATAACGGAGTCTTAAATTCCAGATACAGAAGGAAGAACAAATACTAACAGCAGGGCCCTGTAAGTCCGGGATGTAATAGCCCACAGATTTCTTTACAAAATAGGCGCTGAGCAAACGAGAGGTGATTCAGCAGTAGACTTTCGGCAAACAGTGAGGATGTTGTAATAAAAGCTGCTTGTGATAACTCAATTCGAGCCTATTTTCCCCAAATTGGTTCGGTTTAAGCAAAATAAAAGCAGGTCTGCAAGGCTTTTAATTTCAAAAAGGGAAGTTGAGGTAATTAAGGGAACTAGTTTGTGAAGCCGACCGGGTTGAATGGCTGAAAGGCTCCAATGAGAAGACCTTGAAACCCAAGAAGAAAAACCATCTGCCATTTGCATCCTGAATAGAGGAGGCGAATAAAAAGCCCAGGCAGGGAAGCAGCGAGAAGGTGCTGGAGATGGGAGATGGTCACGGCCAAGCCCCCAGCCTGAATACAGACGCCGCCTCGCCGTTGAGTAACGAGGAAAGCGAGAGGGGCGAAGGCAGGGTGGGCTACCAGAAAGTCTGCCTGCGATTTCCCCAGCTCTCCCAAGTCACAGCAACCTCTACGCAGAAGACCTCTGCTGAAGGAAGGGTAGAGGCGGCAGCGCTCGGGGAAGCCACAGCTATCAACTGCAGACAAGGGTCCAGAACGGAGTCTGAATCAAAACATAAAAGGCACAGAAATGTAAAGTCCACCACGAGATTAAAGTTACATTGCGCTAAAATAACTTGGCACCCGTCTTTGAGAAAATAACTGGTTTCTTGTGACAAAAGAAGGCAGTCGGTCTTATTTAATGGGATTTTAGCAAAGCGACAAGAAAACCGGGGGACTATTAGTAAAGGGAGATTCATAAAGAGAAGGGTGAGATCAATAATAAATGCTAACGTGCATTAAGTGCTGCAGGCTTTTTAAAAAGCATCATTACAAAGTTAAATAATCATAAATAATTGTCATAGCTTTGAGTACAACCATACCAAAATGATTTAAATTAAATATATATATGTATCTGTAAGCAGTACAGGCCTGCTGCCAAAATCCACCACTAAAATAAGGCAACAGTTGCCAGCTGCTGCCTTTCCCCAGCACAGAAAGGATACAACCTTCTTTCTGAAGTTCACTCAATGCAGTTATTAGAGCATTAGGAACAGAGAAACCAACTCCAAGCTGAATCATTATGAAAATATTTCTGAAAATAAAACCCTTCTATGTTTTTTCTCATACCTGCAGGATTCTTAAGTGTATTTGCAAAAGCACAGGACCGGAAATCCTGAGCCTGATCCCTTAATACTGAAGTCAACCACGTTGCGTAATCCCATTAATACATTTATCAGGCTCCATCTTCACAGTAATCAGGTTTTTAGCCCCTGTTACACAATTCCCATTAGAAGGCTATTCAAGAACCTCACTTGGTTTGAAGCCATTCTGCTCATTTCCAGCCTAAACTTATTCAGAGCCATTTGTTCTTGTGCCAGAATTGTCATTTAACTTAAATAACTCTTCTCCCTCTCCGGTATTTATGCCAGTGTATTTATAGAGAAGGAATATAATTTTTCTCTGCCTTTTTTTGTCACTGGCTTACCGTCCAGGCTCCTTTAATCGTTTTGTGAAGCGGCTTCTCTATTCTCCAGATCATTTCTAGCCGACACCCTCCCCTGCACCTTTTACAGTTGAAATCAATCTTTCTCCTATATGGACAAGGACCGCATAGTACATTTCAAACAAAGCCTCCCTAAAACCTATTGCAGCAGCTTCCACATTTCCTTGTCGCTCGTGGAAATAACCTGGTTGACAAATGCGCTCCCACTATGTACCACTGTCAGTGGAACATCAGAATTATCCTATGATTGATTAATACGTTCCAGTTCCAGTACAGAAACCACAACTTTCTATCAGAGCTCGCATTACAAGATCTTGCATTTCCTTACAGGCAAATAGTCCTAAACTCATTCGTTCTTCTGATGGGATGTCCTATTTTTCCTCTTCTGACGCCATCTCCAGACCCCATTAATTTCTGCTGTATCATTAGTTAATGCATTGATTAACACTAGTCTCGAGACCAGTCCCTGAGGAACACTATTGCTAACTTGCCCGCCAATCCTTCCTCAACCATCCTACCTTTTCTCCTGTGACTACTGGATTTATTGATGCAAAACAGAGACCAAAATACTTCCGTTCTAAGTGATTGATTGAAACTGCCTCGCTTTGTATTTTTGGTCTTTTTATTCTTACAGAAAAGCTGACTTTTGCTGGTGGAGAACAACAACGGCATATTTCTCTGTAAATCAGGCCTTTGGCTAAACTGGAAATCTGTCCTATTTTCACAGTTGGGCATTTGTAAAAATTAATAAACTATGCAAGTCAATGCATTTTATGTTAAAAATGGTAAATGAAGTTTCTTAATGACTCGTCTGACTTTTTAATTGTACTTAGGATTTATGTCACAAATTTAAAAAACAATTAGAACGCAGGAAAAAGGCATGTAAATTTTGTAGTTAAATAAAATTAAGCTAAATGTGCTGAATACATAGTTTAAATTAAAACAAACTGGTTTATTGTACAAAGGAATCCTGCAGCCTATAAATAGAACCAATTTCTATCTATTCAGCATGTCTTCAGATTTTCAGAACTTGAAACAAAATTAATTTCCGTTCTCATGCAAAGGAAGAGCTGATGCTCAAGCAAAAGTAATGTGGCAAAAACTACTTCACTAAACATTTTCTTTTAACCCAGACCGCTTCTGAAGTTCAGTTGCCCATGCAGCCATGCCACTTCTGTCAGCAACGCTTTTGTTAGCAGGACATGGACAGTGGGATGGAGCGCTCCCTCAGCGAGTCGCCGATGACACCAACCTGTGTGGGGCGGTCAGTACACTGGGAGGAATGGGATGCCATCCAGAGGGACCCGGACAAGCTTGAGAGGTGGGGCCATGCAAACCTCGTGAAGTACAACCAGGCCAAGTGCAGGGTAATCCCAAGCACAAATCCAGGCTGGGTGGAGAATGGATTGGGAGCCAATGAGAGGGACAAACTGGAGAATAAACACGGGAATCACTCCAGCTGGTGTGGAGAGAGATTTGATCTAGGGCAAGAAATGTGCTGCTGTGGATCAGGAGCTCTTGCCCCACTAGTCGTTACCTCAACCTGGAAAGTTCTTTCAGCTTCCTTATCAGCAGGGGATGTAATGACATTCTCCAAGTTTCTCCATTCACCAGTCCTGAAGTGCTTTGAGATCATCCAACAGATGGCAAGACTCGTGTTTACTCAATACCAGTGCTGCCTCCCAGGAGAGCGAGAGCAAACAATAATTTGCCCTTTGGATTACAGCAACGCTCCACTAAAACCACTACGTATGTCGAGTTTGAAATTCAGCTGAATTTAAAGATTAAGAAAAATGCTCCCTTTCTCCCACCAGTGACAGAACAATACTACACTTGTCTTCTTTTTTTTTAATTAAAAAACAGGTTGAACTTTAGAAGTGTTATTGCACTCCTTCTACTGCACTTGACGCAGCAGAAGAAGCTGAATCAAGTGCATCATAAAAAGATGCCACTGGGATCAGTTAAAGCCAACAAAATTGAAATCATTTAGAAGGAACGGAGCCAAAAACACAGAACCAGATTTAAACTTGGCGTATGCTGCGGCAGGAGGCCAGTGGAAGGAGAACTTGTTAGAGGAGTAACGAGAGGGAAGGCTCCCTGCTGCAGCCCACAGATCAGGTATGATGGGCCAGATAATCGGGTGTCATCAACTGGCGCAGCTGGGATGAGATCAATGAAGCGACGCCAATTTTGACTTGCTGAGGCTCCGTCCTGGCATATCGAAACTCGGCCGTAAAGAATTCTCATCATATTAAGCCGTGCCATTAATAAACATCGAGCTGTTATACACCACTTGCCATCTTCAAAGAGCTTCAAAACCAATGACTAATCCTCACAACCACCTCCTCAGGTGCAGGAACTCTTTTAAAGACGGGAACAAAGGCAAAACGGGGAAGTTGCTGGCCACAGCTCCTAAAAGGCATTTTTTTAAAACCAGCCAAGCACAAGGCAGAAATTCGGCGTTCCCCATCACATAGCCCCTTCACTAGGTAGAACTTCCCTTGCGTTTCCTCAACAGTGGGAGACACCAACAACCTAAAATACTTGTCTCCAAACCTAAAACTTCAGATATAAAGTTACTTCTCAAGTGAGTGTGAGACTGATTTTGTATCTCCTCTGTGCAGGCAGGGGCAGGCAGAGCAGCAGAGGAAGTAAAGATGGGTGAAGTGATGGTACGATGGAGATCAACAGGAAGTTCTGGCCACTAACTTGCATTTCAGCTGATGTGGTGTAACCAAGAAAAAAAAAAAAAAGCAGCTGAGCCTACTCACTGGAAGGTCAGTAAATCACGATTTCTAGATTCTCTTCTCCATCTCAGTTTTTCCTCCAGCATATAAAATCACCTTGGAATTTACAAAAAAGCTACGAAAAAAAGTCAGGTTTATAACAAACTCCTGGAGGAAAGGTGATACGGACGCACAGAGCATCTCCGTTACTAATGCCCTGCAGAGCAGAGATCTCCAGAGGAGACTAGAACTGAAAACAGATTTTAACAAAATGCCAGAAACAAGAATAAGTTACTGAAGAGAGAATAAACGCAACACACTTGTGTTTCTAAGCACCTCGATAATGTTATCAATAAACCCAGATGCATCCTTCCCACAAATGCAGCAGCGACAATTGACTCAAATGGATGACACTTTGGTAATGTGCCTATTTGACTCTCAAGCTGAAGCCGATAAAAATTCAAAGATTGGACTTCCTTGGTATTTGTATGTTAATCTACACGGCTTCAGGGAAATTGTTGCGACTCAACCTACAATTCATTCTGTGCAGTCAGTGACATTCAAGTACCTGCCAGCAATTTTCATACCACTGGCAGTATATCTTACAGGCTGTCATCAATCTGATGCATTATCCTTTTTCGCAAAAAATCTGTCATGAGCACCAGGCAGGCTTCCCCTTGGTTCAGAGAGGCAGGAGTAGAGCTGATTCATCCTTTTTTTTTTTTCCCCCCCTTTAATCCTGATTTATATTGTCTCCTTTTCAATTTAGTTTTCCCATGTTACACAAGGAGCAGGGGTCTGGCTACATATATGTATAACGTACGTGCAAGGGACAGCAGGAGAAAGAATGACTTTTTAATCACCTTCCTCTTGCTAACAGTTCCTTTTGCTTCATCTCCTTGGAGGCATGTTATTCTTAAAAACAAATGAATTCTCCTTTTCTTTTGCTTTCGTTGAAAGAAAACAATAGGACTTGTGAGAAACCCAGCTACAAGGAAACGTTCACGTTCTGGAGTCCTTGGACCTGCTGAATTCCTTTGCTGTGTTTCTACAGACAGCGGGCAAGCAGCTACACCTCCCACTGAGCCGAAGGCCTCCCCAGCACCAGCCAGTTTCCACCAGGGATAGTTTTGCCCAAATCACCATCGCATTTAAACTGAGAAGACATTTGACTGCAAATACAGTCCGCCATCCATGGGCCTTGGGTCTACCAGGGCAACAGAGGGGCCACGCTCTGGCTCCAGTTGATAGATCTCATGGCCAAAACAGTTGGAAGATCTCTCCCTCATGGGGACTGTCTGGTATCCACTCACATAAGCTGGAGCTGCACCTCTCCCTGAGGCTCAGCGAGTATCTGGGCTATCCCTCGTGCCTGACTGCCTGTTTTTCGTGAACTTATGCAACCTTAATTACCCTTGCAGACCTGTATCTCTTTGTCAGGCTTGACTGAAACGGGCTGACAGGTTCAGAAGTTACTGGGGTGGCGCAAACATACATACATATGGGGTGATAAGAAACCTGGATGAGACCGAATCTCATTTTGTAAGAAAACAACACGAATGTTGATCGTCAGGGCAAAACAAGGGAGTGTCATCGTGGATCCGAGCAGAGATCCCAAGCAGTGAGCTACCCGCAGTGGAGCAACCTAAAGATTTAGGTGTGGTCACATGGAAAAATCAGTATTTTGATGTACTCAGGAATAGGCAATTGTCTAAAATACCACATTCATAAGGAAACCCCAAGACCAGCTTCCTTCTTCAAGACTGATGATGGGCTGCATCTGCTGGCACTAGAATGATACTGCCAAGGTCTCAGGGCAGCTGATGCCAGACAGGACCGCGTAGAGCAGAATCAGAGGTTGCACCAACCTCCCAAATTGCTTCACCAATGCGTATGGGGTCAGACCACAGAAACATGGGAAGAACAGAGCTGAGATAGACCTCAAAAAGCCCATCCCTTTATTGCAGGCTGCAAAAAGTTTTACTTAAAGTCATTTTTTTTGCAGGTTCTCCATGATCTTTTCAGACTATGGTTCAGTCAGGCTCAGGTCAGTGACAAACCATGTAGAGGAAAAGCTCTAACTCATTAATCCCTTTAACTCTTTAAGCCCTCTCTTTTCATGACCATTGTGGTCATGTTTTGCTTTTAACAAGGCTTGGAAGGGGCATGAGAGATGTACCACTTGAAGGCTCTCTTTGGCTTCGAGATACAGCCATGAGATTGCCGTGCAGTTTGAAGAGTCACAAGGTTGACCTGGACAGCAAGGAAAGAGCCCAGAGACCAGCACTCCTACTTCACGCTAGTGCCAAGATGCAAGGAGTTGAGAGATTTACTTAAAACCAACAGCAAACACGGCCTATAGTCGGGTAACAACCTACTTTGCACTCAAAAATTATAATTAGTATTATGCATATTTACTCATTAACAGTCAGAGGGTGAGAACTTATATTTGCTCACGCCACAGTTGCCTGTTCATAGCTCCTGGGCAGTGTCCCCACCCTCCTCTCCCTCAATTGGCAAGGCCCAACGCATGGTGCAAGTCTTCCCTTGCACAAAGTGTGCAGATACAACATGAAAAACCAGGGTTCCTAACGGCGGCGCAACACCAGTCTGGGCGCTCCTCCTGATGGGCCTTCAAGGCAACATGAAACACAACAGAACAACGAGCAAAAAAAAAAGGCCCCAGGTGGCCAAAGATTCATTACAACAGGCAGAATTATTCCCTTCGTCCTCTCTCCAGCCCCCACTTAATTGAGTAGCCTGGTAAATTGATGAATTACAGTTAAATGATCTCGCTGCGATGCCTCTTGCTGATGAATGAAGAATACCCTGCCAGAATCTCCTGATTTCAGGTGATGGATTTGAGCCCAGGCTGCAACACAATTCCTTATGACTGACAAGCTCAGCTATTTTCACTCTTAATCTTGATACTATTTGATTGAATAAATCCAAGGTCATAATTTCCTAGGTGGATGCAGTTCTTCAAAACACCACCAGCCCTCCAATTACTTTTAACTGCATCCAAAAAAAAAAAAAAACCCGTGAAGAATACTCATGTAGGAGCTGGGAAGATCTCAGCTTTCTGCTGGGAAATACCTACACCCAAAACACAACTGTGCTGGAGCACGAACGAGCAACTGTGAAGTTACACTTGTCATCTCACGGCCCAAAGCTCTTAGCATCCAGCCCTCAAACCTCAGGGACACAGACCCCTGGGGATTAACGTTTCTCCTGTTCGGTCACAGTCCAGAAGATACTTTCTTTTTTTTGTGTTAGAAGTTTGGTAGGAAACAGCTTGGCTGAATGGGAGCGATTTGAAGACGTGGGAAGCAGGGAAAGGATAACTATTAATTTGCATCATTTTCAGCACTTATACAAACACTTTATAATGGGGGCGGGGGGGCACCTTAAAACCCCCACACGAGCCTTTGCGAATACTTTTGGGACGCAACCTAATTTTTCCTTCCCCTTCAAAAGGCTCAAATGGGAGCAAAACCTTCTCCAACTCGGCTGCACAGAACTTTCACACAGATCTCTGCCCAGCACCAGCTGGGTCGAAAGATGTTGTGTCATGGGTGAAATATTCCAGCGCTTTATTGTGCAAGCTCCTAATTATTAATGTCTAGTCTCCATATTTCTGCAGCAAGATTTATAATGTAGCTTAGGGTGGTGGATTTGAACTAGTTTCCCCTCAAATCTGCAGATGGGGAACCACAGGAATGTTTTTTATCCTCTCAACTTCTGTACTCTCTGGTGCAGAAAAAACCCCAAGGAACAAACGAGCCCCTCAAAAGAGGAATCGGGGTGAAAACTGTCCTTCTCTGCCTCTTTTAAACAACTCCACACTGTCCTTTGGGGACAATACAGCCAGATCTTTGCAAAAATTCACTCTTGTATCTTTTTTTAGGGGACATAAACCGCACCATTGCAGCATTCCCTCCCAGACAGGGTCCAGAAGCGGACAGCAGCAGGAACAGGACACAGTCGGTCCCCCGGGACCAGGAGAAAGGAGACAGCTGATGCAAAAGCCAACGGCCGCACGTAACTCTCGCGGAGGGAGCCAGAAGCTGCCCCCACCGAACAATAGAAGGAAACGCTGTCGCTGATCTGGCTGCGGCCCGTGCCTTCAAAACCAGCAGTTGGGGATGGAACAGCCTTGCAAGGCAGAAGCAGAAAACTTCTGGGGATAAAGGGCTTCACTTCCATGTATAATTTTCCCAGTGAAACAAAAGGGAAGAATTTTAAGTCTGGAAATTAAGCTGATTTTGGAAGCAAACGCATGGTCGGAAAGTCAAATGAACCTAATCCCCACTTCGTTCCCAGGAATACGATACATTGGAAAAACCTGTAGAGTAAGCAACCAGTACCCAGACTAGCAGCACACCCAGCTCTTACTGGTCTAACAGGGGTTAACCCAAACGGCTGGTGCTCCGGAAAACAATCACATTTATATAGTCATATATATGTGTGTGCATATAGACATGCTGGATGACTTTTGCTGCAAATGTATTAAAAAAAAAAAACACAAACAAAACACAAAACATTTTTGGCTCCAGGACGTAGAATTTTTAAAAATAACAATCTACACATGTTATTGCAAGAGTTGCAATAAAATAAGCACCGCTGGTGCCGGTGAGTTATAGGTGCTCGCGACAGGCGGGATAATGGGATTTCACCGCGTTTTGTTTCCCCGGAGGTAACTGCACTCTTATCAGGAGATGCAGGATATGAGGCTCTGACACTTCTCTCCTCTGATTCATGCGCTGGAATAAAGCAGACATTTGATGGCATCTGCATGGCTGACTCAACCGCGTATCTTCGGTGCTGATCTTGTTGGTGCCAGGAAGAAGGATCTGGGAGGGGAGAGGGCTCTTCTTGCCTGCCCGCAGCAGCCAACGCGGCCACGGCTTTGCTGCTTTGCCTCAGGGCCTCACCGGTAAAAATAGGTAAATAAATAAAAATGCATTCCTGCCTCCATCCCACGTTCACCAAGGCAAGGTCTACAGCTGGTTCTCCCCACCCGAGCTTGGCAAAGTAACTTCAAAAAAAAAAAAAAAGAAGAAAAAAGAAAAAAAAAGGAAAAGAAAACCCGACTGCTCCGCTTTTGGAATATATTTGAAACTTTGCCCTGTCTTCTCCCTGCACTTCACTCCCACCCAGCCTCAGAAAAAGGTGGAAGGCAAACATTTTCTTGTTGAGGCTCATTCTACCTCTAAGTGGTTGTTTCCAAAGTCTGGATTATTTATTTTTAAAGTTTAAGCTCTGGCACATCTAATTTTCTTCCTTTTGGGGGAATAAACAAGAAGAGCAGCAGCCCAGCCGGTAATGAAACGGATTCTCCTCCAACTCTAACAGCACAGAGTTTAGACCAAGGAGGTGACAAAGACGACAAATTAACCCCTTGAAGGATGCTAATCACACGTGGGAGCGGCGTTTTCCAGCAGGTGGGCAGTTTTTGCCTCCTCTCATGCTCTGGCAGCCCTCAGCAAACGTTCACAGCCCCGCATGCCAGGCCCACACATGGAATTGCTGTTCACGTTCTCCTCCTGCCATGCCCTCACCACCCACAGCTGTGATGGATGTAGCTCCTCAGCCTCTTCCCGGCTGCAGTCACAGAGGGGCTGTGACACTTTCTGCTCTTAAAAGTGGGTGATTTAGCAAGAAAAAAAAATAGCTGTAGTTGCATGTCTGCGTCTTCATCCCCATGGCATGACCCAGGTTGGGTTGTCTCATGTTGGACAAAGACCATACTGGAGAGGACTGTCTATGCCTCGTGTCCCTTTTGGTATTTTCTTCATCGAGGGTCCAAACAGAGCAGCAGGGTCAGAGTGAAGGTTCTCTCCTCTGTTGTCCTGTCTCCAGCAGAGATATGATGCAGGAGTGAGAGCTTTCCCCTTCCACACCCTTCCACCTTGGCTTGCTTGAGCCCACATAGATGACATACATGATGTCCACACTGGCTCTGGAGACCTTTGGGATGAGCCAGGAGGAGAGCAGCTCCACCTGAACCACATTTTCAAAGCACCTGGCGAGGAAGCCAAGGCCATGCCAACTCCTTCCCTCCCAACTGGCCTGCAGCAGTGGCCCTACCAAAACCAAGACCCGAAGGGGATGGAAGATTTACAGCAAACAAGAGCAGGCCTGGGGTTGACGGCCTCAGCACCCGGTGCCAGGGCTAAGCCTCCTTTCCAGGGAAGTCGTGTCTCATCAAGCGCAAGCCTTGACTGAACGCTCTCCCAGGCCAAGGCACGCCGAAAGGCTCTTCCCAGTGCAGCTCGGTCGGTGACTAACGCATGAGCTCACCTCTTCCCTCCATCACAGAGCTTCTCCCCATGCGTCTTGCACAAAGCCTGGTGGGTTCCCTTCCCTCTGAGACCCCAGCGCTCCACCAAACGTGGTCAAAATTGATTCAGAGAGTCATCAGGGATAGAAAACAAACAGCATCTCGTTAAGCCTCTTGGTTTTGGGGAGCTACCTCCAACTACAGCCACCACGTATGTCACTTGGTGTGCACAGAGCTCCAGGTGTACCAAGCAGCAAGCCCTGCCTGTGCCTGATAACGATGCCTGTTGTACTCACCTTTGGAGCTCAATATCTGCTGATTCTTCCCCATTCCAGTTTGTCTCTACTGTTTTATTAATCACATACAGAAACCCAGGGGAGGGCGGCTTTTCTAGGAGGGTGGCAGTATACAGTCATTAAATAAAATATAAACACCTCATCTATACTTAACATCAGGTTTGATCTTCGCTGTTTTCACTCCCCTTTTTCAAGGCGATTTGCAATCTCGTTGGTTGCTTTTTGGGAAGGGAGAACGCAGGGGAGGGCTGACTTACTGCTTAATCTCATTTTTGATCTATTATTAAATGCCTGCTTTATTTTTTTTTTCCCCTTTTCTCTAGGAAGCTAGAAGCCCCAGCAGAAATTACAGCCAGAAAGAAAGGTGAACTGTGAAATGAAAAGCTGGGGGAGAAAGAATTGCTTGGGCTTTTCTTTTTTTCCTCCAGAGTTTTCTCATTTTTGGCCGTAAGAAATCACTGCAATGCCAGCCAAGTAAAAGAAAATATGCTGAAAGTGATGGAAATGCAAAACACTGGCCCTGATCCCGCCGCTCCCATAGGTGGCCAAGCCCTCCGATTGAGGCCAGCACGTGTGTCCCCTCGGGATTCCTCCACGGAGCTCCTTTTCAAATACAAACACGTTGACGTTTCCTCACCCTTTTACCCGCGTTAGTCGTTCTCCAGCAGATCCCCAGGCTCGGGGACCGCTGTTTGTCTGCCCCGAAGCCACGTGCTCAGATATCCAAGCCGACGCCAGCGGCAGGGCTTAGTGAAAGCCCGGGACAGGATGGCACAGCACGAGGCCAGCGGCGCTCAAGGCATCCAGGAACATCTCCTTTTCTTCCCCCACCATTTTTATACAGCATCTTCAAAAGGTTTGACAGGACTGGAGGAAAACACGACCCCTGCAAGGAGCTTACAGAAACCTGCACTACGCGGCCGGGCAGAGAGCGCTGCAAAGGCACAGCAGCATTTAGCATCCGCCGCCTTGGCTTTAGGTTGCTTTTTAATAGCTTTCTGATTATTTCATGACTTTCCCCTCACCCGTTGACTTAATACCAGTGTTTATGTCTGCCCTGCAACACAGTACGTGACTTCCCCTGCCCCAGTGCATGGGGACAGGTTTGGTGCCAAGCTAGTCCGAGAAGCAAAGTGATTCCCCGGTGGTTTCTGTGCTCTCTGCAGCCACTCTACCGGGTTCAGCGCTGGCAGACGGCTTAAAGTTGATCCTGGGGAGCCTCACCGAAGGAATTCCCCCCGAGAGGCAGGAGGACTAGTCCAACGCTATCTGCAGCACGCTCTGAAGGTGGATTGGTTTGTTCCTAAGGCCACGCTGGAGGTGAGGTCAGGGTTGATGGGGGCCCTGAACAACTTGCACCCATCTTGTGCTTTCTCATCGCTCCTTTTGCCTCTTTTTGGTCCCTTTACGTCCCTGGAAGCGATCCCTCCTCCTGCTGTATTCGCACAAATAAGGAGTTTGTCCTCATCTGGCACCAGGACGTGCTTCCTCCTCCCAGCCAGCTCAGGCCAAAAGCGAGCACCGCTTTGCTGCCAGCTCCCGCCGAGAGCTGGATGCGCACCTCACCACGCCGGCCGTTTGGCTGGTGAGAGAATGATCCCCGTGTGAAACCGGGGTCTCTGAATCAGGCTCCCAGCTCCCTGGCGAGCCCCTCTGCTCCCACATCTGGGCTGCCGCAGGCTCCGACAGCTCCGACCTCCAGCCAAGGCTCATGTGGAGATCGCCCCTTGGCAGCCACGGGCAAGGGCAAACGCTCCTTAGCATTTCCTATTAATTTAATTTATTAATTTAAACATTTCCTATTCATTTCCTATTATAAACATGCCATTACTAGCTAGTAAGAAGAGAGCCACCTCCTAACCATCAGGAACACAACCTAGCAAAAGGCCCAGACACTGAGACCCCACTATTTTGGCGGGGGGGGGAAAGCCATTTTTTAAGTGCCTTTATTTTTAAAGAATGGCCCAGGCAAGCAGCTGGAAATTTTGCAGCAGAACAGGACAGGTTCAGACTCATTTTGGAGGAAGAAGCATCTCCAGGCCATATTCCATGGCAAACCCTGTATTTTTTCCAGGGGAATATGGAAAAGACAGGGAGGCAGCTCGGAAAAGCCAGGCAAGATGCCACCACCCCTGCCCACGGCACGGGGGTTGGAACTAGATGATCTTCCAACTCTAACCATTCTATGATTCTATGATCTCCTTCTGCCCCAGTCATAACTGGACATCCCAGTACCTCCTCTCTGGGACGAGCCAGCAGATGTTTGGGAAAGAAATCAAAGAAACAGCACATCCAGAAAGAGCCATCCCTGGGTAGGGAGCAGTCAGCAGCTGTATCCACCCCATGTGACAGCCGCCAGTGCCCACCTCTCCTCTACCATCCAAAAGGCCACCAGGACCTTGTCCTGGTCCTGCTAGGAGGTAGCACACATCATAAAACCTTCTGTTTGGTTATTTCCAGCCAGCTGCTCCCGGGGCCCACCGTATAACAACTACAGATGTAATAAAGGCAAATACTGACACGGGACTGGAAAATCTTATCTCCTTCCCAAGAGAAGAGAGACCTGAGAAATAGAAGAGATGAAGGAAGCAACCACAAACCTTCGATTCCAACTCACTCAAGAATCACAAAATCCTTTTTTGGGATTCCCAGTGATCCAATCACAGCTGCCACAAAAATTGATGTTGGAGACATGGGAGCAGAGGTTCCCTCACCTTCAGATTTGTACACCATTGATCCAAGTTCCTGGGCAGGAATAAAGTTGGAAAGAGCCTGTTCCCAGAGATGTATTTCTGCTAAAATACCCCAAAGCTGGACATCACCGTGACACGAGGGGCGCGTGTACCACCTCCTTCCTCCGTCTCCAGCCTAAATCCCTTCCCACCTCTCCTTAAACTCAGCAAAAAGGAGCCAGATCACAGCAACTGTCTATATTTGGGTTTAACTGCTACAAAATGTCAAACGTTTCTGCCGGGATGATTACGCTTCCACCTTCTCGACCCCCAAAGCCTAAAGACTGGTATAAACAAGTCAAAAACGTGTTGGAGAAAAGAAAACATCACCTGCCCCGGCCACAAACGCTGGGAAACCGGGACTGATCAGCTGGAGGCCCCTCTTGGAGAGCGAGGGGTCCTGCTGGCGAAAAACCCACCCGGGTTTCTCTGTTCCCTCCTGTCACCTCCAATTCTGTCTCCCATGCTCTCGCTTAGATGGAGATACGAGTGGACACGCGGTTAAAAAAACCACCCCTGCATTCTGGAAATACTACGACTAATGGACGGGAACCTGCCCAGCGTGTAAAAAATCTCCCCTCTCTCCCAATGTAACAGCATTTTGCCTGCACTTCAGACGTCGGCACCCACGTTTCCTCTGCTTCCTCGTAAGGCCGTGGAATCGGTTTAACGAATCGCACTGATTTTAAGTCTCAGCCCCGGGTTCTGTGCCGGCATCGTTGCAGCGAAGATGCCACAGGCTCCCCCCAGCCCATCGCTATGGGGTCAGCGGGCTCACGCCCCTCCTCCTCCCCCCCATTTATTTGGAAAAACACATCAGGGCACGACAACATTATTTCATTTTGATCTTTTTTTTTTTCCCCGCCTGACAAACCCCCGGCTTTCCCCAGCGTCCCTGATCTCTGCCATCCACCTGGACGGCGCGGGACCGCATCTCCTCGCACCTCCCACGCCTCCATCCTGCCGCTCCCGCACACAGACGGTGCCCATCCTGCGGCACTGGGACCGCACAGGCTCTTCCAGCCAGGAGAAGGCTCTCGCTCCAGGTTTCCACGCAAGCACTTGGCATCATTTGCAGCCCCATATAACTGACAGGTACCGGCGCCGCCAGCCCCGGAGCCCCCTGGCCCCTCGGTTCCTGCCTTGGAGAGGCACATTCCCGCGCTCGCTGGGATGCATCTGGGCTCCAGCTTCACACCCAGCTGGGTCTGCAGCAGTGGGGGTGGGTAGAGAAATATGTCAGGGCTTTTTGGGGTTTTTTTTGCCCTCCCACCCCTTCCAGGGACACAGATAACACCACCCTCCCTCGTTTACAGCATCCCTTACTGAGCCACGCATCCCTCAGCAGGGCACGCAGCCCCGACTGCCGCACAGCCGCTCTCAGGCCAGCCCTGCTCCCGCTGCCCACACCTGCAGCATCCCTCCCCCTGCTCCTGAGCTGCTCCGTGGGGATGGAGCCGGGGGGAAAAAGCCCCCGCAGAACCCCTCTCTGCACCAGCAAAAAGGAGAAACCCCCCAAGGGGAGAGCAGGCGGGAGGCAGAGGACAGAGCAGCCCCCGTAGGGAGCGAGGTTTGCAGAAAGGAGCAGAAGTTCTTTTTGCTCGGCCACTGAGAGGAGTTTGAAGGTGAGGGTTGGACGTGGAAACATCCGTGGCCGTAGGGAGCCCAGGCTGCCCAGAGCAGGATGGAAAACAAAGAAACCCAGCCCCAGCATGATGAAATACAAGTTTATTTGCTTTAGCCCGTGTCCAACTTCCAACCCTGGCACAGAAAAAATGCTTTAAAGCTTCTCCGCCTGGGGGCTTTTGTGCAAAATTGAGGGTTTTAACCAAACAATCGACCCAAGACACAATTTTGAGGGAGCTGGTGAGTCCCGAGCACCTCTAGATCCATCGCGCAAAGGGGGAAGCGGGCAAGGAAGCGAGACGGGGGTGTCCTGACTCCTCCAAGCCCTCCTGCTCTGCCCTGGTTCACATCCCGGGATGAGGAGGTGACGCAGCCACAGCCAGAGGATGGAGAGGTACCACTAAACCGGGCAGGACAGTGCTCCCGAGATCCCTCTCTGCGGAGAAGCCAAAACCATTCCTCCTCTTTCGGGGGTCACTCGCCTCCTCCCCGGCCATCCCGGGCTCTCCCTCCCCGCTGGGATTTCTCCTTGAGGCTCAGAAGCCCTTTCCAAGCTGCCAATTTTTCTGGCACCCCCCCTCCACCATGGCCCAAAATCGCCAGACTCTAAAGCAACTTTCTCCCGGGGNACCGCCGCCTCTTGGGGGGGGGGGGGGGGGGGGGGGGGGGGGCAGAGGATCCCTCGCCCGCGATTTTAAAGAGCTGCTTTCAGGTTCAGCCCGATTTATGTTGCACCATCCCGGAGAGCGGGCAGTGCCACCCCCGGAGCCACAGCCACAAGTTTCCCCTAAACTTTGGGGATCTGGGTGAA
>VXAK01015419.1:233648-245967 GCA_013399435.1 Arenaria interpres
TTCCCCATCCCACCCAATGCCCCAAATCTCTTCCCCCTTCCCACCCAACACCCCAAATCTCTGCTCCCTCCCACCCAGCGCCCCAAAAGCATCCCCCAAAAGGGGCCTTAAAACACCTCTGAGAAAATAAGTGGGGTTCCCCGCTTTTCCCCACAAGCCTTGCCTCTCCTCTCCGCCTGGGCTGCTCAGCTGGGTAATTAATACAGCTCAGGTGGGTAATTAATGCAGCTCCATGGAAGGATCGACCAAAAGTTAGCGAGACTTGGTGGCTCGCAGGAGATGTCACCTCCCCAGGTCACTGCTGGAGGAGCTTTTGCTCTGCTGGGCCCGGCAGTGGGCCCCTACTCAGCGGCCAACCAATAATTCAGTAAAACCCTGGAGAAAAGGGATCCCAAAGGGGCGATGACCACGGCAGAGCCGGACCAGCCCGCTCTGGGTGGGATGGCCCCCAGAGATTTGGGTTAAACCCCAAATACAGCTCTGCAAGGGGGTCAGCAGGAGATCCCACATGCTTTGATCCACATTTCCAGTTTGCAGCGGGCTCCTCTAATATCATTGCTGGTTTTTTTTATGGGTTCGTCAAATCAAGGAGTGTTTTGAGCGTGAAGGGACCTTTAAAGGCCATCTAGTCCAACCTCCGCCCATGGGCAGAGACATCTTCAACCAGACCAGGTTGCTCCAAGTCCCCTCCAACCTGGCCTTCAACCCCTCCAGGGATGGGGCAGCCACAGCTTCTCTGGCCAACCTGGGCCAGGCTCTCACCACCCTCACACCAAAGAAGTTCTTCCCACATCTCAGCTCCATCTCCCCTCTTGCAGTGTCCAACCCTTCCCCCTCCTCCTCGGGCTCCCCTCCCTCATCCAGAGTCCCTCCCCAGCTTTCCGGGAGCCCCCCTTCTTGAGGGACTGGAAGGGGCTCCACAGTCTCCCTGGAACCTTCTCTTCTCCAGGCTGAACACCGGGACAGCAGAAGCAACAGCAGGTCCTGGAGAAGACCTGGAAAAGGGCCACCAGCAATGACGGAGGAGAATTACTGAAGGCATCAGTGGAAAACTAGAGGCACAAGCAAGCGGGCGTGCTCCAGCTTGGTCTCTCTTCTTTACCAGGGAAGAGCAGCCGAGTGACCACGGGCAGCTTCACAGGTAGGACCCTGCTTTCTGATGCCACCCTGTGTCTGCTGCAGATGTGAAGTGACATCTTAGATCCCACCAGTAGCTCGTTCTGACTCAAAAAAGCCTTTTTTTTAAACTAAATTCCCCCTCCCGTTGGCTCTGTTCATATGATGTCTTTCCACGCTCTCACCTTGCTTCCCAGGGGCGCGGAATTGACCCTGGGGAGAGTGGGGTCCCCTTCCCAACCAGCACTCGGCCAAAATCAGGGAAGGGAGGCTGCAGAAACTTCTCAAATCCGAGGCAACCCCATGTTTTTCTGCTAGGACATGGTGTGTTTCCCACGTCTCCTGTCCGGAGCGGCGATAGCTGTTTCCTGGAATTCCTTAAATAAAGTGAAACACTGGGGATGTCCCCCGGGTCTGACCAGGGACCGGGACGCGGAGTCCTTTTTAGGGCTTTTCCGCCCGTAACTGATTTTTCTGGCACCGTTTCCTCCAGCTCCAGGTGGCGGCTTGGACACGGACCATCCCTCATCTTCAAAGGGGCCGGTTGCTGCTGGGACCTCCTGGTGCGGCGCAGGGAGGGGATTTGCGGAGATTATAAAGGCTGGAAAAGTCCCTCCTGGCTAGGGAGCACCCAGGTCTGGACAGACCCACGACGGACAGACGGACAGGGCAGAGCCAAGCCACCAAGTCCACCGAGGAGCACCTCCTCTCCATCGCCTGCCCCCGGGGGCAGCTCCGGGGGTACCTGGAGGGGGTGAGTTTAATCTTTTCCATCCGATTTTGATCAGCTCATCAGGGAGGGGCGTTGACAGCAGGGCCGGCTAAGAGGCTTACGTCTATTATTCCCGGCGGATTAGCCTTCCTGATCCGAGCGGAGGGAGGTGGCTGCGTCTCAAGCCTCGCTGGGGGCGTGCATTGTACCAACGATGGGCCACAAAAAAAACCCCCTCCCTCCCCGTTTTTCCCCCGTGCAAGCGCTGCTCTGTGTTTATTTGCAGAGCCCGGAGAGCTCTCCTCCTTCCTTCCAGGCATACATCCAACAAATCCCTCCACCAGCCTGAGGGGCACAGCGATCCCAGATGAATCCTACAGGATGGGAGGGTGCCCAGAGGGGCTGTCCTGACCCTCTCAGCCACCTCGATGGGACCATACGGGGTGCGTGGCCATGCTCACGTCTGTACGTGTGTCCTTTTGCATGTGCACCTTCGGAACATGCCAAAACAGCAGAGCCTGGCCCTAAAAACACCCAGGGGCAGAGGGATCTTGTCCCAAAAACTTCTTGTCCCCGTTTGGCGCCCTGAAACGGTCCCTGGGATATGTGGGCACGGAGGGAGTTGGGTCGTGATGGTGGGGTGAAATCCTCGGCCACAAGAAACTGTGGGGAGCCGAAGCCAGGAGCATCGCTCCACTCCCCGCTCCTGGGTGCTCATCTCACACCAGCTGCGCCGCACCTGGGATGTCGGGGAGACACCCATGGGGGTGTCTTTGGTCCCTGGGGCGTTGGGGAGACGCTCGTCACCCATCCGTCCTCGCCGCTGCAGCTCGTCCGGCAGCGGGACTGCGGCATGTGGTGCCGCTGCCTTAAATACGTGCACAAATTAATTGCCTCCCCCACCCCTCCTAGAGGCCGTGCAAACGAGCGTGACAAATAAATAATCCCAAACAGCCCACGTGAGGTTTGTCCCTGGTGATGCTGGCCCTTCCCGGGGCTCAGGAGAGGGCTGGGGACACGGGACCCCCCTCGCGGGGTCAGAGGTGGGGTCTTACGTTCCCCTCTGCATCCCCCGCCAGGGCAGGACACGGAGAAGAGGAGGGGACCGCGTGGTCCGGGAGCCACTCACTGGTGTGGGCCACCAGGGAAGACAGAGAGGAGCATAAAACAACATAAAACTCCCTTTCGCAGCTGGAGAAAGCGCCAGGTTTCGTATGATTTCTGCCTGTTTTGCCTTTCTCCAGCTTTCGTGGCGTCCCTACAAGCCACAAGCGCCTTTGGCGTCTGCAGGTCCCCAGGGGGTGCTTCCCACGGGGACACGGCCGTCACCCCTTCCCCGCGGTGGGTGATGGCTGCTGCCCTGACGATGCCCCCATCTCCCACCCCTGGGTGTTTTGCTCCCCAGTGCCACCACCCCACTGCGCTGGGGGACCCCATCCCGCCTGTCACACGTCTGTGTCCCCCCCAGGGCCACCTGGGCCGCCGATGCTCCTTGTCACCGCAGCCCAGGGCTCGCACGGGGTGGCACTATTGCGTCAAAAATCCCGGCTGGCCCCTGGGGATGCTGCTTTTTCAGGATGTTTTCCCGTGGGCTCCCCAAACCCCCGGGCTTTTCCTCTCCGGGGGGTGGTGGAGGGGTTTCTGCCCTGGGGTTTTAGGTGGAAAAGGTGCAGTGGGGCCGGTCAAACTGCCCCGAGCAGCAGCCGCCCAAGGGGTGGTGTGGGACGTCACCCGCAGGACTCGGGACCTTGCACAGGATGAACGCGGCGGCTTCTCCCGTCACGTCCTCCCGTAACCTGCCCAGTTTGGCCCTACGAGGTATTTGACACCACTCAGCAGCTTTGCAAGCCCGGGCTCGTTGTCTTCACCCCAGGCAGGAAAGATCTCAAGCTGCCTCGAGGTCCTGCTCTCCTTGCCCTGAGCAGCCACCCCCAGGAGCATCCCTCTCTCCTTGGGAGCTCCCCTCCCTCCCTGTGAGTGTCCCCCCGTCCCCAGGAGCATCGATTCCTCTCCACAAGCGTCTCTCCTCCCCGTGAGCATCCATCCTTCCTCATGAACATCCATCCCTCCCTCCCTGTGAGCATCCATCCTGCCTCATGAACATCCATCCCTCCCTCCCTGTGAGCATCCATCCTTCCTCATGAACATCCATTCCTCCCTCCCCATGAGCATCCCTCCATCACCACGACCACTGGTTCCTCCCCATAAGTATCCCTCCATCCCCACAAGCATCAGTTCCTCCCCACGAGCAGCCTTCCTCATGAGCATCCTTCCATCTCACTCCTCCCCAGGAGCACCCCTCCATCCCCAGGAGGATCCCTCCCTCCCTCTGAGTATCCCTCCATCCCCAGGAGCCTTCCTCCATCCCCGCGGGACAGAGCGTCCTCCCCACACCCTGGTTGCTCCAAGAGCTTCTTTACGAGGCTCCCGTTTCCCCGCAATCCCAGGAGGGAGGAAAGGCCTCTAAGGATGGTTTGTGCTTGGGGAAAGAGGGCACGGAGCAGAGCAAGTGTTTTACAACGAGCTCTGCTTGCGGTGGGAGCAGAGGAGGAGGAGGAGGAGGAGGAGGACACGGTCTCACCTGGTGTTGGGAGCCAGGTGAAGCCCAGCCTCGGCCCTGGTGTGGGTCACACGAGCTTGTGGGGTGGTGCAGCTCTGTGCCCGCTCCCCTGCCGCTCCTGATCCGACTAATTTGATTAATGCAAAGCCCCAGAGGGTGCGGGGCAGGGGCAGCCTGGGGAGTTTGATTTACTGCCGCTGGAGGGGGGGGGAAGGAGACAGCCCCACCACGGCCACCGGTCCTGATAACGAAACCTGGCGCTTTCCCCAGCTGCAAAAGGGAGTCTTACGCTGTTGTATCTCTTCTCTATCTTTCCTGGTGGCCCCACACCAGTGAGTGGCTCCTGCCGGGGCCGTGGGGCTCCTCTCTCCCGGGCTTCCAGCAAACACCAAAGTTTCAGCCCAGCTGGTCGTGGCTTTTCCAGCAGCAGCTGCTCCACGTGTACCCCCCCTCCCTATCCCTCGTTATCCCAATGCCCCTAATCCCGCAGCCTGCAGCCCCTCCCCGGGGTGTGGGATGGGGGGGTCCCGGACCCCACCACGGCCCTGGGGACACAGGCTGCTCTTGCGCTTCCTGATGGGGCACAAAACCGGATCGAATGGGGAAAATGTGTCCCCCCCCCCGCCCCAGACAGGTCGGGAGGGTCACTCACATTGAGTGACAGGGGGGTTGATGTTTTTTGGGGGGGGCTGGGGGTGACCCAGCACCTGTTAACGGCAGCAAAGCCCAGCACCTCCTCCTTGAGCCACCGCTAATTTATCACGGCTCCGGAGGAGGCCGCCGGGGCGAGGCCGTCACTCCAATTAGCGTCCTGTCCCTTCACCCTGCTCATGGGCTAACGAGGTTTGGCAGGATTGGGGGATTTTGTTCGCAGTTAAAGGCACCCAAAGACCAGCGTTAACCCTTCCTCTGCCCAGCTGTGCCCAAGCGGCACCGGGGAGCTCACGGTTGGTTGGGCTGCCACCAGGTTCGGGTCCCTCAGAGGAGCTCCAGGAGTTTTTCTGGACCCCCGGGTGCTTCAGAATTGCCAAAACCCAGGAACTTTCCAAGCGGAACAAAAGATCCGAAATATAAAGATGGTGTCTTGTTTTCAATGGGCTCCAGCTACTTGGTTAGTCCCAGATTTTATTGCTTCTTCGCCGGCGCCGCTCCCTCCCTGCATCGGTGCCACCGTCCCCAAGGGCTTGGCAGCACCTCGTCCTCGGGGTTCGGGGACCACCATGAAAGGCCAACCCCCCCCCGGTACAAGGGAGAACTGGCACAAAGAGCCGGTTCCCCCGCCCAAAATTAAAAATTAGGAGGAAGGTTTGCTTTTGTCTATTCCCACTTCCCGCAGCCAAGCAGATGTTTCGCGTCTTTTGGCAGGGGCCGAGCCTTATCTGACGGCAGCGCTTCCACGGCGGAGATCAGAGGGCTTTGAAGGCGTCGCAGGAGCTCGGCGGGGGTATGTCGGGGCTCGTCGCTTCTGACGGATTCCAGGTGGGATTTGTAGCTGGATTATGTTGCAATTCAGGGCCTTGAGGGGGTTTTTTCAGCACCTTCTCCCAAAAGCGGGAACCCTTCGCGCCAGCCCTGGGCCAACAAACCCGAGAAGCAGCGGAGGACACGTCTACGCCGAACAAGATGGATCCAAAAGCAAGAAAACAAAGGACGTTTTGTAGGTCGCGGGACAAATCAGTAGGAAATACAGTCAATATCTGAAGCTCTGAGAGGCAAAAATGTGTCTGAACCCGCCTTGTTTTCGGCCGAGCCGTGAGCAGGCTGACGGGCGCTGAACAGGACCCTGCGCCCTCCTCGTCCTCGTGTTGCTTGTGCAGACGGAGGTGAAATTAAACAAATACGTGAGGTGTTAAAAAATACAGTGAGAAGAGGCTGCTGTAGCCCCCGCCCGGGGAGCTGGCAGCTGAGGGGGGTGAAACCAGCATCATTTTTGTCATGAAACCAGCATAACCCCCAAAGGGCAACGCAGTAACCAAACCTCAAACCCTAAAAAAAATAATAATCAGAAATCAGGGAAAAAGGTAATCAGGGGGGAGGGGAAGGAAAAGAGAGACGCATCGGCCTAATCCTGGGAGCTGGAAATGCAGAATTAAAGCACCTAAACGTGACCTCTGTGCCCCGCATGGGGCAGACGCCGCGGCTTCGCTCCAAGGGTGCGAGTCCCTGCTGGGGGCTGGCTTTGGTCTCTGCCTGATGCTGTGTGTGTTGGATGTATGGATATGTTGGCATATAGGTCTGTGTGATGTGGTTATTTTTTGACCTTATTCACTACAGCTTATATATTCTGAAATAGATTTGAAATATTTATCTATATTTACATATTATACCTGTTTATATTGCATTGCATTGTATTTTACTGTATTATTGTTATAAATGGTCTAAAAAGGTGACAAATCTTCCATTGCAGCAGCTCGGGACGAGGGTGGCAACCCCTTGGCGCTGCAGATCCGTCCTTCTTCAGCCTCCCCGCCGCTCCAGGTGCCGTCACACCTCTGAGTTGCCCAGCGTCCCTGCAGCCCTCCCTCCGGAGCCATCCCGGCGCCCCCAGGAGACTCCGTAAGGCCGGCAGCGACGCGGAGGCTGAGGGTTCCAAATGCATCAAAGCCCTGGGGAGGGGGGGGAGTTGCGGAGGCGATAAATGGGGGTGCGGAGGGACAGGCCTCGAGGTCTCGGCGGAAGGTGGGATTTAATAAAACGCAGAGGCAAAGGGATGGGCGAGGAGAAGAGCGGCTTCCCCCCGCGCCGAGGTGAAGCCCTCGGAGATGTCGCGGTGGGACGGAGGGGGAGCGGGATGTGGCGGTTGGGAACAGGCGCCGAAACCGGAGACCGAATATCAATCAAACATGCTCCGAGTATTATCACAGAAACCAGTCCGACCGGTAGGAAAACATGTTTGAAACGTGGGTCCCAGCACACGGTGGCTTTGTCCTGCTGCCCGGCACGTAACGCCTGAAGAAAATGCCCTTTTAGAAAAAGATCCTTCTGTTTCCACCCATTTTGCTTCAGTCTTTTGTTCGCAAGGATTTCTTGGAGATTTTTATTCCTTTGGGATTTGTGCGTGGCCGGATGCGCTTCTGCCCTCAGGCTGGCGAAGAAACGGCAGGGAGGGCAGGAGTGGGCAGGGCCGAGGGGCAAAGCCGGACCCAAACCAGCCAAGAGGGGGTTTGAGGCGCATCAGGAAGGCGACAGCAACTAAGATTCCCTGCCCTTAATGGGAAGCGGTGTCTGGGCTCTGGCCGGAGCCCCTCTCCCGGCTGCTCCTTCTTGTTTCATCCCCATCGTCTTCCTCCCCCGCAGGCCATTAAAACCACCTCTCATCTTTGCATCCCGAGGGCCAAGCGCGCTCCGGAGGGCTCCCATCTCCTCCCCGCCCCCTTTGGGAACCTGCTAATGCAGCTCAGAAGCGGGAAGGTAAATGCCCCGAGCGCCGATTCTTTACCCCCCCGATGGTTTTAGCTGCGGTGAGGAAACCCCCCCCGGCCGCCCCGGGAGGCCGAGGCACATCGTTTCTTCAGCTGCTCGGCTTCGGAGCCGGCCCGCTCACAAAATGGCGAGGGTTTAAATCCAGGGAAGACGGAGGAGAAGGAATATTGTCCCTTCTGCCACCCCTGCTGTGCTGCAGGTCCTTACCGACCTTTGAAGTGTCCCCAGCCGGCCCCGTGAGTCCCCGGCGCTCGGTGCCCACAGCCCTTCCCGAGGGATTATTCCCGAGAAAGAGCATCCCCGGGGGCCGGTGTTTCGGGACGAGGACGCTGAGCACGCACCGGCTGATGTCACATCTCCATGTGGCCCCGCAGGACCCGCGTCTTACCCTTGAGCAGCTCCTCAGGTGACATCCCCGAAGGGGGGGCATTTGTCTTAACGAGTCTTAACCCAAACCCAGCACCGTGTGTTAAAACAGCACCAGCTGCGAGGCTTAAAACGAGTTCTTTCACCACCGGCCGTGCGAGGCTCGACCGAAATAACCACGCATCTGCCCGAGTGCCGGACAGCAACCTGAAAAAAAAGGTCAAGTCATCCTGTTCTCGGGTTTGATTCAGCAATAAAAAAAAGCAAAACCAGCACAAACCCCCCCAAAACCCCAGTATTCCCACTCCCCAACCCAGTCGGCTCCCCCCCTCTCTTCGCCCACGAAACGCCGGTGGTTTGAGGGCTCCGTGGCTCGGAAAAGGGTGGAACAAACCGGAGCCCAAAGTCTGCGGGGAGAGCTCTGTTTGCTGGAAGGGCGCCCGGCCTCCACGAGTGCAGATGGGAGGGAAAGATTAAGGCCAGAAAGTCTTTCTTCAAACCCAGAGCGCCGCCAGCCAGGGGAAAAATGAACATTTAAGTCTCTGAAGCTGGTTTTTAATGCGGGGGGTGGTGGGGGGGTGGTGCAGTCACGCACGCGGGAGAGGGGTTGGAAGCCCGTTGACGAAGAGACGAGGATTTTTGCAGGGTTTTATTAAAAACTTCTAAAGGTCTCCAATGAAAATGTTACACCTACTACAACAGAACCAGTTTGTACACTCACCGTTAAAGTGCTAAAAATCAAAAGGTTACAGAACCCGCACGGGAGGACCGCGACGGCGCCTGCGGCGGAGTCACCCCACGGGGACAGCCCCCCGACACCGGGGACAGCCCCCCGACACCGGAGCCGCTTCTCCCTCTCCCGCTCGGAAGGGAGGGAATCACAAAAGGAACCCGAGAGCCTCGAGGGACGGCGCTGGAAGAGGCGGCAGCGGCCTCACAGCCACCCCATTCCCCCGCGCGGGGACCCGACAGCCGCGGGGCAAAACCCGCGTCAAACACCCGGCCTCGGGGGAAAAGAAATCCCGATCCCGGTTATAACCCAAGCACAGCGGGGCCGGGGGGGGGATTTCACATCCAGCTCGACGTTCTGCTCTTCAGGGGGAGCTGGGGCTGCTCCCCTCCGCACCCCGGTCTCACGGAGCAGCCGGGGCTGCCCGCTCCCCACCGCTGCCAGCTTTTCGGGGGGGTTTGGGCTGTGGGGTCGGCTCCCCGGGAAGGGCGGGCATCGCTCCAAGCTCTTCTCGTGGCCTCCCCGGGCCCTTCCCGAGGGGTTTTCCCTCCCCTCCTTGCTGGAACCACGCACCTGCGGCTGGATTTTCGCTTCCACAGGCAAATTCAGGCCTAAGCGCTAAGAAAAGGGCCAGCGCTTGAGAGCGGCCGAATAAATTCACAACAAACTGTGGCTTTTTGCTGCCGTTGGGTTGGTTTTTGTTTTTTTTTTTCCTTTTTTTCCACTTTAAAAAGAGGAGCGCAACCGCTCCAACGGGTGGTCCTGAGCCAGCCTCCTCCCTCCCCCCCCCCCCATCTCTGACTCGCGGTGTTTCAATGAACCAGGAGAGCTACCAAGGGATTAAGAAAGAAGGAACATCACAAACTCCAGCCGAGCAGCTCCCGCTGTGCCCGGACGGGCCCGGAAAGGTCTCGGAGCAAAGCAGGCTCTGCCACCTCGCGATGGGATAAAACGGGACAAGCAGCTCCCTGGGAACAAGCAGCCGTGGATTTTACGGGAAGCGTTGATGCCACGATCTCGCAAAAGGGTCTTGTGGGGCCTCAGCCATCGTAGCTGTAGGATGGAGATACCTTAACCTGCCCTTGGGATGAGCTGGAGAAACCGGGCTATGTACAACTTCTTACAACTTCCACTGTCTCCAGCTTTGGAGTCCCCAACAGCAGGAGAGACATGGAGCTGTTGGAGCGGGGCCAGAGGAGGCCCCGGAGATGCTGGGAGGGCTGGAGCCCCTCTGCTGGGAGGACAGGCTGAGAGAGGTGGGGGGGGTCAGCCTGGAGAAGAGAAGGCTCCGGGGAGACCTTGGAGCCCCTTCCAGTCCCTCAAGAAGGGGGGCTCCAGGAAAGCTGGGGAGGGACTCTGGATGAGGGAGGGGAGCCCTAGGAGGAGGGGGAAGGGTTGGACACTGAAAGAGGAGAGATGGAGCTGAGATGTGGGGAAGAACTTCTTTGGTGGGAGGGTGGTGAGAGCCTGGCCCAGGTTGCCCCGAGAAGCTGTGGCTGCCCCATCCCTGGAGGGGTTCAAGGCCAGGTTGGAGGGGGCTTGGAGCAACCTGGTGTGGTGGGAGGTGTCCTTGCCCAGGGCAGGGGGTGGCACTGGGGGGGCTTTAGGGTCCTTTCCAACCCAAACCATTCTGTGATTCTCTGCCTGCTCCCAAGGAGAGAGGGCTCGGGCTTTTAGCACGTGCATCTGCTGGAGAGGGACAAAGCGCTGCTGTCAGATCCCGAGGGACGCGTGTTCAGCCAGGGGTACGTCAGGTCAAGGCCAAGCCCCCGATCAACCGGGGTGTTGGAGCAACTGCAGAAGAGCCGTCCCGGGTGGGGGTTGAAGCTCTGGGGGAGTTTAAAGATTGGCATCAGTCCCAGAAACCAGGCACCTGGGCTGGAGCTCTTGCTGGTGCCAGGTCGGAAAGCACCCCAAAAACACGCCTTGGTGCCCCTGCCAGAGAGGGCAGCTGGGCCGTGGCCAAACGGGGACGCTTCAGAGCCCCCAAGGGTGATGATTTGGGAGCTGAAGCCCCACAAGTGCCCCACTCGGGGAATCCTACGCACAAAACCTGAAACACTCCTTGGAAAAGGGCTCTGAAATCCCAGGAAGGAATTCTTTGCAGAAATGGAGAGCGGCACGTTAATTCAGGGGTTGGAAACAAAAGGAAGGGTTTGGGATTACAGGGGCTGGGGGAGGGCATCAAACCCAGCCAGAACTACTCGAGTTTTACGTTTTAAGCCCCTCCGTGGGGTGGCAGGAGCCTGCCCCTCGCCTGCAGGAGACACCAGCCCGGAACCGCTCAGAGATTCCCATCTGGAAACGATACGGGGACTAAACCTCACAAATTAACAGTTTCCAGCCGGATCTATTTCTAACCCCCCTCGTCCTTCCCCCTCCCTGACTCTAAACAAGTCAAAGCATCGCAACAATTTAGGAATATAAAGAAAAAAGTACTGGAACTTGAGCCAAGAAGATCAACACAAACACTTGAGCTTATTTAGTTCAGTTTCAGGGCTCAGGGAGACTCCGCTACCCCGGCTCCGTTTGCAGACCCACATCCCTGCAGCTCTCAGCCCTTCGGAGCAGCAAGTGACTTAGTGGAAGCTGAAACTGAGAAGGAAAAAGGGCTTTTCGCCTTCGTGGCTCCAAAGACCTATTTTTCCCCTCCCCGTCCGCTTCGAAAGAGGTGAGGTGGTGTATCCGGACGGTCATCCCCGCGGAGGGATGTCCCTCGGGGGTGTCAAAGCAGGGGCTGCTCTGCCCCGGGGCGGCGGGGGCAGGAACCTCGGCCCTGGCTCCCCACCGGGGACGGCGCGGAGCGGAGCTGCTGCCCGGCTGCGGCATCCCACGGCGGCTTCGGTTTGTGCTCCTCCTTTGGAGCAAAACCCTGGTGGAAGGGAGAAAAGACCATTTCCAGTAAATCTGTTTCTGCGCCGGGGCGCCTCCCGGGGCAACCTTTGATTTGGGAGCGCCCGGGTCCGCGCTTCGCTTCGTGTCGGCAGCTCCAATTAAGATGAGTAATCGCGGGGCGGCTGCTCCCCGGCTGCTGCTGGCAAGAGCCGCTGGAGTTCGCGCCGCGGGCTGTTGCCCTGTTCCTGCCCTCGAGGTTGTGCCATCCCAGCGCGTCCAAAGGCTTCTCGACACGCCCCGAACAGGTTCAGAAAGGGAATGATGGAAAGGACAATGAAAGAAATAAAATACAACAAAAAAATAAAATCCTTAAGTATTCATTTCCCAGCAACGATCTGTGGTAATTACTGAGGTAGGTTCAAATGCAACCAGTGTTTCCTCACGCTGAATGAAGCTCACAGGAGATGCTTCAAGAAGATCTACCGCGCCGTCCAAGACGTGCCTTGACTTTCGGCTGCAGCGTCAGCCAAGACTTGCTGTGCCCCAACAGATTATTTACACACACACACCCCCCCCC
>VXAK01015419.1:246003-265560 GCA_013399435.1 Arenaria interpres
CCCCCAAAAAAAAAGAAAAAAAGCCCAAACTGAGCATTCTCTGGAGCGGGGAATGAAAAGAAAATGCTCGACAGCCGAGGTCGACGGGTGGGAAGGTCCCTGGATGGGAAGGAGCCAACAATTTATGGTGGAAACCCATCTCCTCCTCCTCGAGACAGCAACGCGGCGGGTTTCTGGCCGCTGCGTCCCGCTCTTTCCCCACCCGTGGGCAGCCCCTGCCCGGGTTTCTCCCACCCGTGTCCGAATTCCCGCTCGCTCAGCGCAAAGAGAACCCCCCCGAGAAATAAGCTGGGAAGGTGGGGCCACCTCTGGTTCAACTCCTCCCCTCTGCTCCGGCCTCAGCCTTCCCGGCCCGGGGTTTTGTGAACAGGATTTTCTTCTGTTTCGAAGGAAAAGGTTGTACATTCCAGCTTGGGCGACAAATTCAGCTGTTCTATCGTTATTCTTAATTATTTTTAAACAGACGAGGAACGGGCAGTCTCAGCTTTTGTACGTTCATCTAAAAAATAAGCGGCTGAATCATTACCTGGGGAACTGGTTTTAAAATCCATCTCTTCCTACATAAATTGTAAACAGGTAGAAAATTTAAATAGTATTTTGTAAAAAAAGCGAGGACAATACAATTGTACAAAAAATCACTCTTCCCTGCCTCTCTCCCTTCCCCCCGCCCGCCCCGTCCCAGCCGCCGAGCCTGAAGAGCTCCACTAAGAGCCGGTGATCCTCAGCCGAGTTTCCTTCTCCTTGCCCAAAAGGCTCCTTCCCGCGTCGCGTTTCCAGTGTAACCATTAAGAGCGCCCGCGGGTCGGGGGCCGACGTCCTTCCTACGGCGCTGAACGTCCGTCCCCTCCCCCCGGGCCTCGAAGGAAAGGAGTTCTCGGCGCGTTACCGAACGGCAGAGGTGCGCGGAGGAATTCCTTCAATATTCCAAGAGTTCCCTTACGCGCCCGGGAGGAAACAAACCATCTCAGCGCAACCCCCGCCAGCGAGTTTCCACCTACCGACACGCGGGGCCGTCGGGATGGGGAGGGGAGGGGATGGTTTGAGACACGGAAATTCAGCAACGGTGCCTGATGAGTGAGAGTTATCGAATAAATAATCACCTACGGCTAGGTTCCAGAGGGGCAACCGGATTGTTGTTTGCTTTTTAACTCAAGAACTCACGATTGCTGAACGCTCCCCACGCACAGGCCGGGCGGCTTCGCCGGGAAGAAGCCGGCCTGGGGCTTCCCGCTGGGCGAAGCCAGCGCCCCGCGGCGAGGCGCGATGATAATACTGAGCGTTGGTCCCCCGTCCCCGAGGAGGGGAGGCCGCGCCGCCGCCACCACCTCGGCTGCTCCTCTCAGGCGCTGGTGCCGTCCTCCTCGATGACGCGGTTCATGCTGGTGCCGTGGGTGATGTGCGTCATGGGGTTGCCGCTGAGGTCCCTGATGCTGCTGTGCCGCGACTGCTCGTTAAGCCGATGGGAGCTGCTGTGCCTGGAGTGATCCGTCAGTCGGGACATGCTGCCGTGAGGTAGTCTGTCTTCCACGCCCCTGTAGCTGCACGGGGTGTACCTAATTCATATATAAAAAAAAATAATAATAATAGAGGACAATCGTTACCATCGTTACCGCCGCGGTCAGCAAAGAATGGAAACAAATCTCCAGCACGAATCATCCGCTTTTGGGAAAAATGTCCTCCTCTGTTGAGCTCGCTCGTTCGGCTTCTACAGCCCCCGGGCAAAGCGTGTCATCTCCTCCTGCAGGTTGGGTCTACACACGCCCTCCGGAATTAGTGAGGGAAGTAATCGGTGATAAATTATGTTATAAACCTTAACTACACCTCAGGTTGGAGCGGGGAACGTGTGGTGGTGTTCACTTCGGCAGGGCTGGGGCTATTCACGGAAAGAAAAAAGATCGGTTTACACGCAGACCAAAGCGGCCACAAAAAACCTAAACTGGCTTTGGGAGAGACCTGTTTTCCCCACGCACTGGGATGATGTAACACAGATCAGCGCCTTTGGGGGAAAAACTGAGTTAAACACGTTCACAGAATCATAGACTGATTTGGGCTGGAAGGGACCTTCACGAACATCCAGTTGTGACCCCCTGCCCTGGGCAGGGACACCTCCCACCAGACCAGGTTGCTCCAAGCCCCCTCCAACCTGGCCTTGAACCTCTCCAGGGATGGGGCAGCCACAGCTTCTCTGGGCAACCTGGGCCAGGCTCTCACCACCCTCACAGCAAAGAAGTTCTTCCCCACATCTCAGCTCCATCTCCCCTCTTGCAGTGTCCAACCCTTCCCCCTCCTCCTAGAGCTCCCCTCCCTCATCCAGAGTCCCTCCCCAGCTTTCCTGGAGCCCCCCTTCTTGAGGGACTGGAAGGGGCTCCAAGGTCTCCCCGGAGCCTTCTCTTCTCCAGGCTGACCCCCCCCAACTCTCTCAGCCTGTCCTCCCAGCAGAGGGGCTCCAGCCCTCCCAGCATCTCCGGGGCCTCCTCTGGCCCCGCTCCAACAGCTCCATGTCTCTCCTGAGCTGAGGACTCCAAATCTGGATGGAGCCCTCCGGGTGGAGTCTCTCCAGAGCGGAGCAGAGGTGCAGAATCCCCCCCCTCGCCCTGTTCACACCCCGTAATTCATGAAGACTATCGTAGACTCTGAAAACCATGACGGTACTTTTCCCCCTTCCCAACCCAGACACTACCAGGGAGAGGAGACGCAATCAGAGAAAGAAAATATTTAGCAGAACACCCAGTTTTAGCGACGCGACGCCCAGAGGCCCGGCTGGCAGAGGCTCCTCCCGTTTTGCACAAGCCTTTAAAGAGGAGACACGCACCGGCCGTCGCGCGATCGGTGCAGGCTGCCGTGGTAGCTGCTGACTTTGCTGTGGACGCTGCCCGCCTTGCTCCTTTGGTCATCCAGCATGGCCAGCTGGGTGGAGGAGGCGTGAGTCGAGGTGCCCTGGGTGGAGGTGCCCCTCGATTTTCGGATGATGGGCGTGTTGGGGTCCCTCAGAAGAGACTGAGCGAAGTCTGGCTCCTGCAGCACTTGGCGACTCTCGTTTACAACTCTGAAGAAGACACGCAATTGGAATCGTTAACATTGATGACTGCAATAGAAAAGTGATCACAGTAACAGCACTGTAACAAATGGAAGGGACCTTAAAGCCCCCCCAGTGCCACCCCCTGCCCTGGGCAGGGACACCTCCCACCACACCAGGTTGCTCCAAGTCCCCTCCAACCTGGCCTTCAACCCCTCCAGGGATGGGGCAGCCACAGCTTCTCTGGGCAACCTGGGCCAGGCTCTCACCATCCTCACACCAAATAAGTTCTTCCCCACATCTCAGCTCCATCTCCCCTCTTTCAGTGTCCAACCCTTCCCCCTCCTCCTAGGGCTCCCCTCCCTCATCCAGAGTCCCTCCCCAGCTTTCCCGGAGCCCCTCGAGGGACTGGGATATCCCTGGGATAGCGCTGTGGCTCAGATTGCCCAGGGAACTGCCTCTCAGGGAACACAGGAAGCTGCTTCCTCACTCAAACATGTATTTAAATTCTTGATAAAAGCTGGCAGCAGGAGGGTAACACCAGACGAAACACAACACACCTAGTAATGCACACACAACTGGCCTGTAGCCCTTAGATCAGTGGTTACGGTCCCCCAGCTCCTCTGTTTGCCAAAATCCCTGGCTGGGAAGGGCTGGCAGAGGGGACACCCTTGGCTGCTCTACTGTAGCACCAGGAAAGGAGGTGCCATCACATCCTTGAAAGTCTTTTTTTCTTTTAAATCTCTTTTTTTTTTTTCTGGGAAGCCCTTTATCCTTCCCCTCCGGTTCTTTCTATTATTCTTCCACGTTTCGTCTCCTGGGCCAACCCAGCTCCTCCTCTTAGAATCATAGAATCATAGAATTGTCTAGGTTGGAAGAGACCCTTGGGATCATCGAGTCCAACCAACTACCCTACTCTACAAAGTCATCCCCTACACCATGTCCCTTAACACTGCATCTAACCGGCCCTTAAACACAGCCAGGGATGGTGACTCCACCCCCTCCCCGGGCAGCCTGTTCCAATGCCCTATCACTCTGTCAGTGAAAAATTCTTTCCTGATGTTCAATCTAAACCTACCCTGTTGGAGCTTGAAGCCATTCCCTCTCGTTCTGTCACTAATTACCTGTGAGAAGAGACCAGCACCAACCTCTCTACAGTGTCCTTTCAAGTAGTTGTAGAGAGTGATAAGGTCTCCCCTCAGCCTCCTCTTCCTCATACTAAACAGTCCCAACTCCCTCAGCCGCTCCTCATACGATTTGTTTTCCAGCCCCCTCACCAGCTTCGTTGCCCTCCTCTGCACTCGCTCCAGCACCTCGATATCTCTCTTGTATTGAGGTGCCCAGAACTGGACACAATACTCGAGGTGTGGCCTCACCAGTGCTGAGTACAGGGGCACAATCACCTCCCTACTTCTGCTGGTCACACTATTTCTAATACAAGCCAGGATGCCATTGGCTTTCTTGGCCACCTGGGCACACTGCCGGCTCATATCCAGCCGTTTGTCAACTAGAACCCCCAGGTTCTTCATCTCTGTGCTGGCAGAGGGTGGCAGGCTCCCTAAGGAGGGAGGGTTTTATCGGCTCTGCCCCTTACTCAAGGGGAAGGAATCTGGCTCCAGGCAGACGCTGCCGTACCTGGGAGCTCCTCTGCTCTCCCGCTGCACCAGGACAGAGGGTGGCACTTCCAGGAGCCACCCAGCTCCCCCCGAGATAAGCCAGGTCCTGTAAAACCGCTTCCTCCGCCTGCGTTAGCTCCATTCCTGTCCTCTGCCCACCCAACTGGTACATCACCTCCATCTGCATCCCAGCTAAATGTATGTACATGCATTAAAAGCGTATCAAGTTGTTGTTAACCCCGTGTGTGTCTTAGTGGGTTATCTCTGGAAGAAAGAAAATTTTACTCCAATTGTACAGAAGGTAATTTCACTCAAAGCCCAGCAAAAGGCCAGGTCCGTTGAGGAGGGACAAGTCAAAGTCCCTTAAAGGCTTCCTGTATTTGTGCATCTCTTTTGAAACACCTACTTCCAAGGCAATATTTAGGATTATGAAAATAGCCATCCATAGCTATTGCACAATCCTATAGATTCTCTCTAAATTTATGCCATACCTTAGAATAAATTAATTTCCATCTCCCAGAAGCCGTAAGACATCCTTACTGCCTTTACATCCAGCCGGGCTTTGGCGCTAATGCACGGGGGAGGCTTAAGAGCAGAGACAATTGGCTTTAACTGCAGCCGTGGTGGAAAGAACTTACATTTCATTTGAATTTGAAGGTGTGAGCACGTTTAGGAAGACAAACTTCCAATTCCACCTCCCAGTAAATGGCAAAGAAGTTGTAACATTCAGCTGAAACCTAATTCTTGTTAAAAATTATTTTGAAAAGAGATGGAGCAATGTCCCTTGGATTCCGGGACCAAAGAATAATTATGGAAAAATAAGTGACAATTCTTCAGGGTTCTTTTTTAGTCTTGTCCTTCCTTACTCTATTTTGGATAGTGAGAAATTTCTAAGGAAGCTGCCCCTGTTTGTTCCCGTCTTTGTCTCCATGAAAAACTAACCCAAATGAGCTTCCAGGACTACAAGGGGAGAGGAGATGATTTGCCAGAGCTCCACCAGTTCCTCTGTGAGACATCAATACTCACTCTTTTTTCCTGCGCCCGTGGAAGAAGCTGGCCCACTCGAAACAGGTCTTCTTGCTTCCAACCCAGAAGACGGAGGGTATCCCAACGACCAGAGCCATGAGATACTTCATCAGGAAGAGAATCAAATCCGGGCGACTCATCTGCGTGACCTAGGGAGGGAAAAGAAGAGAAAAGAAGATGCTACAAACCGTAGTTCCTCATTCCATTTATGAACTCATTTAAAACAACTGTCTCTGCCTTGAGCCAAAGCAGACATCAAGAGGGTTCCTGTGTCTCGTGGCTCCAGAGAGCAGGGACCGAGGGCGCTGTGCAGCCCACTGGGGAGCAAAACAGAAGATTCAACTGCCAGGAGGTCCTGGCCTTTTGTTTGTATTTCTCCTCTTTGGCTGTGCCCTGAGTAATCGTGAAATATTCTCTAGTCCACAAATTATAAAGACTCATCTCTTTGACGGAATTAACCTGTATAAACCCAGGTGCTGCATTTGCTGTTGGGAAAAAGCCCACCTCGCCCCAGTTCCTCCATGGGATCCACTGAGCTTGAAAAACCTCACCGCGACTATTTTTGGAAACATTTTGATGTGCAAAGGGTTTGTTTGGAACCGGTGCAGAGACGACGCCAAGACGTTATTTCCAGGAAGGTCTTTAAGGAAAGTTTAAAACAAATAAGCATCAGGGGACTTCCTTGAATCGATAACCCAACTCAAACACGGAACCTTCAAGGACAGAGAACATCAAGCATGAGTCAAAGATACCACCGTCTTCTCGTAAGAAGGCTGTAGAGAAGAGGAATTAACCGATTCTGGTGTAATTAAGTGCTCTGTGACACTCTCACTTACACTATGACCATGGAGGGTACTCTAGACCTCCAACATCCATTGGCCACTAAATGACTTGAAGGGTAGGCAGAGGTTCCCCACTTTTCATCACAGCTGAGGGAGAGTTGGTCAGAAAACCTCAATGAGGGACCAGTCAGAAGACTCAACGAGGTATGACAATAAAACCGGCAATCGGGGAAGACCATAAAACTGCTGAGTCTGAAGGAACAGGTCGGCAAAACACCTTGAAAAATGGTATTATAACAAGGGATGAGGACTCTGAACGGGAATGGCACCATAAAGGAGAAGGCGGCAAGGACCAGGAGAGGCTGTGGATGGTCAGGAGATGATGTGAAAGGATGGGAGATGTGATGGGAAGAGCAGAAGGGAGGGAAGGAGATCCCATCGCTGGGGACTCCTTGGACAGGCCTGACAGGTCTTTACGTGGAGCAGATCCAGAGCAGAAGGGTCCCCTGCCCGAGAGGAGCGTGATGAAAAGCAGCAGACATGAGGCACAACAGGAGCCTGACAGCGAGGAGAAGATGTCAGCGACCCCCTCACATTGTGACAGGTGACAGCACGAGGTTCCCACCAGAATGGCTTTAGGACGTGCAACGCTAAGGCTGTGAAAGGATGTTTCAAAAACGGGGAAATTCGATTGATCTTCCCCTAAATTCTCCCGACGCCAGCAGAAATACAGCAGGCACGTAACAGGATAACACAGACCCACAGATGGCTCCAGGATTAGTTTGTGGTGGGAGGGTTTGGGGCTGTTTAATCAGGGGAGATGCTGATGAAATCAGGTCTCTTTCCCCCAGGCAGTACCTGCAGCAACAGCTTTGGGACCGACGGGGACGCAGATGGTGAAAACTGTTATATTTAAGAGAGCAAGGGGGATATCTACCGGCCTGTTTCGAACGGAAGGAAATAGCAAACAAGAACCATTTCTTTTCCCCAAACTGACAATCTGAATTCAATGCAGGCACCGTGTCAAGATGATTTGCTCACGCCCCGTCACTTCCCAGCCCTATAACGCTGACGGGCAGCACAGCTTCTACACGGACCAGCGAAAATACAGCCGTCGCTGTTTTAATACTTCGGATTATTAGGTATTTTCGAATAATATCACCATTGTAGATGGAAAACGAGGAGAATTTAAGCGTCTTGCCCAAAATTACACAGCAATAAACATGACCAGAATTTGAGACCGTTGATTTTGTCTTCCATAGCTACATGTCCATCTTTCATAGCTACATGTCCATCTTCCATAGCTACATGTCCATCTTTCAACTACACGTGGAAACATAATGAGCATCGTTATAAGATGTTTCTCAGAGTTTATCTTTGTATGAAGTGGGATCAAGGCTCTCCCCGTGTCGGTTCTTCCCTCATGGCTGCTCAGTGTGCTTTCCGTCAACCTCCGCCCCGGGGAAAAACACGGATCCTGAAGGTCTTAGATGACACAACGGACCTTAGGAAGAACCGCTTGCATCCATTCAATAGTGCAAGAGGAGTCTGAAGGCTTCCTAGGTGGTGTTTGTAGTCAGCCTGTGAGGTTCCACTCAAAAAAGCCCAAACCATTAACAACTATCCCATAAAAAAATTACCCAACAAAATTAAGCTCTCAAAAATTAACCTTATTACCTCATTTCATAATGTGCAAATGTGGCATTAAGTGGAATAAATGGTGAAATTCATTGTTCCTTAATGAAGGTAATATCCAGGTAAATTTTTATATTTACATGTAACGCTTGTCCGCTTGGGCCAAGTCTCCCCTGGCACAACTGCCGCCCCGAAGGGAGTTTCGTTTTGATGCTTGCCTTCAGAATAAAACAACAAGTTCTAGGGCTGAAGCTCCCGGTTGCTCACCGTGCTACGGGAGAGCTTTATTTTATTGACTGAGTCATGTCGCTTTGTGTTGGAGCCAGTAGAAATCAGGTGCTGGGATTTCTACTATGGAACACATTACAGATCCCTACCGCACTGAGTAAATTCTATTACTTCCAGGAAGATATTATAGTCAATCACTCCATATCAAAACTTCTGGCTCAACGCATTCCCGCTGGGTGCCATCAATAATTCCAAGCAAAAATTTAAAATAAATATACGCAACAAATATTTTCAGGTGAAAGGGAGGAAACCCTTCTCTTTGGCAAAGCCAGTGATTAAACATCATTACACACATTTGCGGAAAATAAGCCTCGTTGCACAAAACAGGCAACTCGGGTACATATTGGACTCACCGATCGTTAATAGTGAAGTGACTGCACCTGTTTTAATCAACATGCATCCGTGGATTATGAGACATTTATAATAATTAACGTAGGGAAAATAAAGCTCGAAATTACCATTCCAGGCTTATAAAACTGAAAATGCCAGGTGTTTAAACCCAAAGCCTCCGAGCCCATTTCCCAGAAACACGGCACTCGTGTAACTCGAAGCCTGAAGCGCTGCCAGTTTCTTTCATGAGGACAGAGAACGGGTTGCTCAGTTTTTAAAAGCAGTAAAAACAGGCAAAAACTGACCCGTGTTCACCCTCCAGGCTTAAACCCAGGAGACTTTTCACTTTTGCTCTACTGCCCGGCCATTTAGGAAGAGTGAAAAATACAAGGTACAACAGTGAATTATTGCAGACTTCAGTGTCGTTAGATACAGTCACAATACACGCAATTAGAATTTGACCTGGAACATCCAAACTTCACCCACCGCTTTTCTCAAACGCAAAACAGTTTCCAAAAGCATCTGCTAACAGGAGCGGCTTCGCTACACGTCCACAGCACTGACAGCTCTAGAAAGAAGGGTCCTCATTTATAGTAAATCCTCCCAGACGGCAAGTAGAATGTTGAAACTGTTTCAGTAGCGCTTCTGCTGTTATAAAAGCACTTTTTTTTATATACCCTGAGCTGGATTACTACTGTCTGCACCTCCTGCAGAGAAAATCCAGGCAACTGGGGCTTCTGTAGGCAGCATGGATGGGCTGAAGCATCAAAACAAGCAATTCCAGCCCTACAGAATCACTGCTTTCCCTTTTCTTGACAAATTCACAGTGCAGGACCCAAACTCTTCCAGAATTATCCAACTCCGACACGTGAAACCTCAATCATTTTTTGGGGGGGAGCTTCAGCAAAAAGCTGCTGCTCTAACGCCGTCCACGCTTCTACGATAATCAGCATTTAATTTTTACAACTTATCTCAGTGGAACAACTAAAAGAGGAGACACAAGACTTCACTAATTCCCAGACTCCCATAAAAACCATACAAGAGACAGTGAAAACTCGACAAGACCCAGAATTTCTAAGATGATAAAGACAAGGTCCACGATTTCTATTTATCATGTTGGAGAGAAGATGACACAGGGAATAGATAACGCCACCATAGATGCTGTAGAAAACCATCCTCCCCTAATCTCTAAAAATCTCTCATCTCCCTGGAGATTAGAATTTTCTCCTCTTCCCCAGCCTACAGCTCAGCTTCTTGGCAAAAAGGTTTTTGTAAATTTGAGGCAAGAGAGAAGTCACCCCAGTTTGGGGTGTAACAGAAATGAGGAGAAATGGGCAGAGTGATTAATCCACAAATGAGCCACTCGGGTCCCTGATGCCACCCGTGCTTATGGGATAAGGTCACTCCATGCACTTTGGATCTGGGATTTTAAAAATTCAGAACATAAGCAAACATTTTTGTGCTTAAACAAATGCAGACTCCTTTAAGCGCTAACTGGGTCTCTATAGCTCCTTGAAAGTGAGGACATGGGGAAGCATCTCAAGAAACAGTATGCATTTATTGTTCAGCTTCCAGTGAAAAATGGTTGCAATTTTAAAATTACCAAAATCCAAGTGTGGTAATGTATAAAATCTGGAAATGGAGAGAGAGCAATAACAGGAAGAATTGTATTCTGGATAAAATCTCTCTGCAGTAAGTAGTTCTGTATGAAAACATTACAGTCCTTTAATAAGAACAGCAACAAAATGCTAAATTATGTCATTGACACTGTTTGCTACAAACACCAGAGTTCATTTAAGAAACGTTCCCCCGAATCCGAACTACTGACATGACTGAAGGGAGGAAATGGAACTGAAATGCAGTTACTAACAATTTAAAAGATATTTTCATCTCCTATTTTTCTACAAAACCCTTTCCAGCTGCTGAGCTCCACGTGACTACGCAGACGGGAACTCTCCGTGCAGCATCTCCTCCTGCAGAACTGCTACGCAAGCAAAGCGCTGCTAATTGTCATTATGTTGTCATTTACTCGGGGGATAGACTGTTAAATACCACAGAATCACACAACGCTATGGGGTTGGAAGGGACCTCTGGAAATCATCCCCTCCAACTCCCTGCCAGAGCAGGTCCACCCAGAGCAGGGCCCACAGGAACTTGTCCAGGGGGGTTTGGAATGTCTCCAGAGAAGGAGACTCCACCACCTCTCTGGGCAGCCTCTTCCAGGGCTCTGCCACCCTCACGGGAAAGAAGTTCCTCCTCATGTTGAGATGGAACTTCTTATGTTCCAGTTTGTGCCCGTTCCCTCTTGTCCTGTCACTGGGCACCACTGGAAAAAGACTGGCCCCATCCTCCTGACACCCACCCTTGAAGTATTTCTAGGCGTTGATCAGATCCCCCCTCAGCCTTCTCTTCTCCAGACTAAAAAGCCCCAAGTCCCTCAGCCTCTCCTCAGCAGAGAGATGCTTCAGGCCCCTCATCATTCGGATATAAAATATCAGCTCTCAAATATCAGTCCTTTTTTGGCTCAGATGGAGGAGCGTAAATCCCCGTAGAAAAGCCACCCCTTTAGTATCAGAGATTGAGCCCCACTGCAGAGGCAGCCAAGGAGGAAAAAAGAAAAACCTCTTAAAAGGAATACAAGGGTTTAGGCCTGCGACACGCACGTTATCAGCTGAAACAATAACCGGGGACATCTACTAACTCATGTAATTCAGTCGGTTCTTCTGTTTGCCACTTGGCACCGTTGCCAGAGCCTCCTTTGTGTGTGTTAACCTCAGCGCTCCCCGCTTTATCGTCTACCAAAGGCTTTCAAAACACCTCTTAGATATTGGCAAGCCACCAACTCAGCGCTAGAGACACTGCAGATCTCCTCTGGGCCTCAAAAAACTGGGATAATACTTTTATTTCTAGATAAAAGCCCGTCTCACAAGCTCTGGTCTGTTCTGAACGTCAGGAGCTGCCTCTCCACCAGGGCAGTGTCAAGGAGAGCAGAAGGCAGCCAGCGGCGATGTCCTTCAAGATGACAACCTCTCCCAGAGGAAAGGTAACACTGGTGGTAACTCTTCCTTCTCCTTCCTACCCGATCGCTTTCCTGGAGACACCAGAGGGGTTGGTGTACTCCGGTAACACGAAAACGTGGTGATTTAGGAAAAGTTGGCACGAATCGGTGAGCACCGCTCTTGAGTGACGGCCCATTCATCGCACGTTGAGCTGGACCTGCTGCAGGGGCAGCCACAGATGAAGACGGGGTTGGAAAGCCTGGATAGGCTTCACGCAGACACGGATCTAACTCCCTGAACCCGATTTGTCTGGCTGAGACAGCTGAGGAGGAAAACCAGGCAGCGAGAGGCAGAGGCAGGGGTTTGGGTTGTGCGCGCTACACCCTGCTCCACTCTGTCCGGACACGTCTCGCGAGCAGCACGGGCACCGACGTTCCACCCAGCGGAGACCAAGGAACAAGTTCTGTCAGATCCAAAGATGGCACACGCGATAGCCAGATCGCTCCAGCCCCGTTTTTTCCCCTCCCATCCAGCTGGGCTGGAACAGACCGTCCCACAGAAACAGACGCTCCGTCGCCAACGGGAAGAGGCAGGAGCTCGAAGGCATCGTTTCCCCTCCCGAAACGCACGGTGTGGCAGGTGTTCAGAAAGGAGGTTAAAACACCAATTTCCGCATTCCTCCAGGGAAAAGCGACGCTTCTTCGGAGGCCCGCTGTTAATTTAAGATGCTTATATAACTAATTTCTGAATATTTTCCCCTTCTGCCCCTGAACGATCAATCACGGCTGCTTTTTAGTGGCAGAGACCGGTGGCCTCTTCCCACCAAGAAGTATGAAATGGCAAATTAATGAGCTCGCCGCCTATGGGAAGTGAAAGCCCAACCACACCACCTGTCCCCCTCCTCTGGGGCACGCTTCCACGATAACGCCGATCGTTTGATATTTCCCTAAGGATAAAAAAAGCAATGAAATTCAAATTAAGCCATCCTTTTGTTGAAAATGGGAGAAGTCGGGGGGGAAAGACCAAAGGGAATCTCATCCAACAGTCTCACTTTCAGAACCATTTCCACCACTGTCGCCGCTTTGACATTCAGGATATTGTCCTCACACTGCTCGT
This sequence comes from Arenaria interpres, assembly GCA_013399435.1. NCBI lineage: Eukaryota > Metazoa > Chordata > Aves > Charadriiformes > Scolopacidae > Arenaria > Arenaria interpres. The sequence goes on from VXAK01015419.1 coordinate 258,812, forward strand.
TTCCCAGTTTAATGGAGTAGCTTTTGCCACTGTAAAACAAGATTATTTTCTCAGGTTATTTAAAAATTGCAGCTTGCTTGTTTTACTCTTATCCAACGAGGAAATCCATCCCATCATTCCGTCACGGGAGAACACGGAGGCTCCTTCTTTCTGGCTCTGGATCACACCCTCCTCAGCCGCAGGAGCATGACTACGAGTTGCGTTAACTTTGCCCATTGGCTCACATTAAAACAATTAAACTGTTAGAACAATTATAAAAGAGCATTACTAACTATTCTCCAGACTGACTTAATAACTACCGAGTTGCTACATATCCAGGGTGGAAATTAAAGCAGGGCGAGCAGCCCGTGCAAGAGCTGGGACAGTAAGAGGTAGCTTCGAAACCGAACCCAAGCTCAAATAAATAAATAAGATGCTGTAATAAAACTCACAAAATTAACATCTTAATGGGATGCAGGCTATTCTGGAGGTAACTTATTCACCGCAGACGTTAAGTGTTAGCCCAGGCACTGCAGATCCATCTCATCACGCTGAACTCATCTACAACACATTTTTTTCAAGAATTTAATCTGTGGAAGTGCCTAAAAAAGTACATCCTTACGGAAACTGCCTCTAGAGAACATTTAAAACACAGTGCCGTGTATTTTAGAAGAATTCCTCTTGAGTTTCTCTGGCAGGTTATGGGAAATAAATACACGGGAACAATATTTGGGAAAGAAATAGTTCGGTCCATGGAAGAACAGCACCGGCTTCCACCAGAAGTTGCCTGCGTTGTGCCAGGGTCTAATCATCTACTGGAGAAACAGCCTGAATAAAGAATGAAAGAGAAGAGAGTGGCCTCTCACAAGGTAACGCTGAAGGGTTTCCTCATCCATCTCCTTCTTGAAAAGGGATCCCAGAGGACAACTAAAAAGGTCCTGACTCCTGACTAGAGTTTAATAACTCACCTCCAACCCCCGTGCCCTTCAGGTCCCACCGTCAGTCAGGGCGTCAGGAACCAGCCATCATCAAGAAGGTAGATGCTCTTGCGTCCATGGGATGGGAACGCAGAGGACTCCGGCTTTGGAAATGGTCTCACAGGGATCTCGCAACAATCCCGGGACAGGCTGATTCTGCAGCTTCAGGAAAGTACTTCTGGGAGAACACCCCGTTTATCCAGGGCAAGCTGGAGCTCAATTGAGCCATGAGGATGGCTGGTGGCTTGTGGCTTTCTCTTGGAATGGCAGACAGCGTTCAATCACAGCCACTCATTTTTTAAGTGCTAGCCAGGGTTTGTAATTAGAGAGATTGCCCAAGCACCTGCCTTCTGTTTCACCACTATGAGGAACTGGTACCACGAGTCTCTCCGCGCTAACGCCGGGCATTAAGCATGGGAAAAGCAAGTCCATTGAGCATAGGACCCATGAGAGACGTGGATCTCTCTCTCCTTCTCCTGTGGACATGCATGAGCTGAAGCGGGGTGTTCTCTGCAGACAGGAAAAAGCAAACGGCTCCTGCCACACACACGTTTTGCCCCGCACAACTTATCTCTCCTCTTGCCATTGGAATCAAAGAATCCCATCGCAATTCCTGACCATATTCCTCACTTCCAGCCCCTCTTCCGACTGCCCCCTTTGGCTGAGCCGGAGCTGTCTGACAGAACAGGTCCAAGGACCCATAAACTCTTCTTTTTTCCCCGCTTAGGTCAGTGATTAAAATGGCAAAGTCTCACTTCAACTCAAGGCACAACTCACCCAAAAGGTGTTTTACACAGAGGATGAAGCAAACCCCATCTACTACCATTTCTCTTACTTAAATTGCTGCTTATCAAAAAAAGAATGTCACATAATTGTCCTTACCCCCCGTTGTGGAACCAGACGGCATTTCTGTCGTACCCTGTCTTTGTGCAAACAGGGATTGCGGTTGGCACGGGCTAAAATGGGTCGATAAACTTAAACAGCTGAAACAAAGTTCTACCAGCAAACGCTTCTTTACCAGCACCCACAGCCCACTGCCTGATACACCTCGCACAGAGATTAAGACAAGGTTAAAGAGATGCCTACCTGAATTATTGGCAAATCGGGCAAATTAGGGCTACTGAAGGGCCACTGCAATAGGTTGCATTGGCAGATTTGTCCCATGGCCACAAAGAGCCAGAAGCTCCCTGTTGCCATTCAGAAAAAAGCTGCATTTTTTTCTTCAAATATTAGGACTTTGTTGGGAATTTAACAGTAAGTCAGGGGAAAAACCCACTAATGAATCAGAAAACCTGATTCCTGTCAACCCCGCGGCTAAAAATATACTTGGACTGAAGTCTTTGCAGCCTTAATATCTATTTTGGCAGGAGACATTCTTTCTAGAATGTATTGAATTCTTGCAAGACAAAACTTAGCAAGCTTACTACGACCCAGGCTTGGCATATATCCCCGTTAATAATCTCCCACTACTTGAATGAAGACACTCGGCATTAAGAACACAGAGCAAAAGAAACATCCTCGCTCAAGCCGAGCCTCCCACGGCTGGAGCCAGCAACGGCACACAATTCCCCAGTTATCCAGCTCTAGCCCCAGATCATGATTTCCCCCCATCAATTCATCTAATTTCCACCTGAAGTTTATTTACGGCCACGCTATCATTCTGCCAGCGCTGCCGTTTGACTTTAACAGCTCTTTTTTAATGTCCTTTATGGATTTTAGAACCTTATTCCTGGCCCCCTTACGCTACTTTTCATTTATTTTTTGTTTTCTTCTTGCAGGCTTTTTTGGATCCCACCCAGGGCAGTCAGTCACATAAAGCCAGAGAGAAAAAAACTACGAGTTGCACGTGAGGTGATATTTGTTCCAATACTGGTTGGGAAGGAGTAATTACCGCTCTGTGAAATGGCTGGAGATGAAGTCATAGGAAACAGATTAGTGTAATTTTGTAAAGATGCAAATAACAGCCAAAGCATAGGTTAAAGCACAAGTACAGAACGTGGGGGGGGGGAGAAACAAATAGCTGTTTTAGCAAACACGGTATTTATAAAATATTTCTTGTTCTCCCCAGACAGAAATACCGTGTTCATTAGTCCCAAGGCCGCCTTGTTCAAGTTATAGCATGAATGGAATAATGTTAACGATCATTTACATTATTTGATTTTTAAAAATCGGTTCAACTGACTCTTTGAAAAAATAATTTGGTGTCAGGGTCATTGCATTAACTGAGAACATTTCACAATGTAACAGTGAACGCTGTAAAAGCGTGAGGGCGATTGAACAGTGGAAGAGGTTACAGGGAGGCCGTGGGGTCTCCGTCACCGGGATATTCAGAATTTGGCTGCTGTAGGTGACCCTTCTTTGAGCAGGGGCTTGACTCCACAGGTCCCTGCCACCCTCAGCTATTCCCAAATAAACACAAGAGTCCAATATACTCAAATATAATAACATCTCTACTATTCCACTATTTTCGTATTTCTACTATTTCTATACTTCTACTATTTCTACTTAAAACTCCTCTTGGTTCTCTCTGAAAGACCTGCTTCAGGACTAGAGATAAAAGTATTTTTACATATTGAACTCCAGCTCTTAAACCTATATAATAATGCATTTTTAGAAAGACGAGTCCCAAGCTTCAAAGCGGAGGAGTAACACACACAGCCTGCTCCCAGCACTATCACTCTCATCACAGCTCGTCAGTTCTGATATCGCTTATCGGTTTTGATATCACCAGTTTATGATACCGCTTATCACTTCTAGGTTCAGCCTTTGACTCTTTCATGGTGAGAATGAGAAACAGTCTTTTTTTTCACCATAACAGATATTTTAGCATAATTCAGCATTAAAGACTATATATAATGACTTCAGGAACTCAAAGCACGTAAATAAAACACAAGTAAAAATATATCTGTAGTACTAAGAATATGAACTGTTAAACACAGGGATAACCCAGCTCTTTAGAGAACTCAAACATAGTCTTTTCTTTCATGAAAGCATTCTTATTTATTTTTAAAAACCCCAGTATTTTATGTTCCTCCACTGAATTTTGGAGCTGCACCTGATGCTTGCGTGGGCTCAGTTCACGTGGAGAGCAAACCTTCACGTGTGATGGGAGAAGATACCGTACTCTCCCTCTGCATTTACTTTCCCAGGAAACAGAACAATTCTCTGTTAGGAAACAAGAACTAGTAGAAGGATGATGCTGGGGAGCACTGTTTGGTCACAGGAATAATGCCAAAGAAAAATCAAACATGAAACCTGCAAGTATTTATTGCATTTTCATGCTCCATAGCCCAGCCATCCCTAAGTTAAGAAGATCTTTACCAAGATCAAGGTACACAGAGAACATGTCCGAGATCTGGACCAGTCCTATGGGTGAGCTTAGCTCATATATGTCATTATATTCCATCATTAGAATAAAGCTGTTATTTTTAAGTATAATTTTTACCTAAAATTTTGTTTCGACTGGTTTCGGGACTGGTTTGGGGTCTAGAAACTATTTTTTTTAATACAGAGACTGAACATCTTTCTGTATTTATGTATTTACAGCCTGTATTCAGAACTGCTTTATGTTACACCACAGAATCACAGAATGATATGGGGTTGGAAAGGCCCTCTGGAGATCATCGCCTCCAACCCCCTGCCAGAGCAGGTCCACCCAGAGCAGGGCCCTCAGGAACGTGTCCAGGTGGGGTTTGAATGTCTCCAGAGAAGGAGACTCCACCACCTCTCTGGGCAGCCTCTGCCAGGGCTCTGCCACCCTCACACGAAAGAAGTCCCTCCTCATGTTGAGCTGGAACTTCTTATGTTCCAGTTTGTGCCCGTTCCCTCTTCTCCTGTCACTGGGCACCACTGAAAAAAAGACTGGCCCCATCCTCCTGACACCCACCCTTGACGTATTTATAAGCATTGCCAAGTCCCTCCCCCTAGACTTCTCCAGACTAAAAAGACCCAAGTCCCTCAGCCTTTCCTCATAAGAGAGAGGTTCTAGTCCTCTGCTGTGCCCTCTCCAGCAGTTCCCCGTCCTTCTGGAACTGGGGAGCTCAGAACTGGACCCAGTGCTCCAGATGGGGCCTCCCCAGGGCAGAGCAGAGGGGCAGGATGACCTCCCTCCACCTGCTGGCCACACTCTTCTTGATGTTCCCCAGGATGCCATTGGCCTCCTTGGCCACAAGGGCACATTGCTGGCTCATGGCCATCCTGGTTTACCACTAGGTAACCCTCCCGAAACACTCCCCGTGGGAGCTGGTTGCCCACGTTATACCCGGCGGCGTTAGAGAGACGGTGACAGCAATCACAGTTTCCTGAAAAGGCAAAGTTTCAGAAGAAAATCTCTTGTCAGCAGAATAACTGTCAGAGCTGCTCAGTCCCGAGAGCAATGATACTCGGCTGTAAGTATCCTGCCAAGACTGAAGTTTTAAAAATTTGGTGAAAATAATAATGATACTCTGGAATCACTAGGAATAAATTGCCCAGAAGTGCCGGATCCCCCAAATTTATTGTACCTCTTGTTTCTGGGCTGAGAGGACAAGTCATTCCATAGTCAAGGAACACGCTAGAGAGAGCACAACAAAAGCCATCTTACTGAAATTCCCCGGGATGCAGAATAGTCGGATTTACAAACATCAAGGTTCAGCATGGGCAGAGATTTTGGCAGAGATCTACAGTCAAGACCCAGTAAAGATTTCCTCTTTGCAGGCTGGTCTACAGCTATTTTGACACGACTGTCCAACATCTCAAAGCGACTCCGAAACTCATAATCATTCATGGATATATTGCTATTCAGAATTTTCAAATGCAAATTATAGGCGATTTCCTTTCATTTATTAAAATTTAAAGTTAAATCTTTTTTTTTAGGTGACTAATTTCCTCACACGCATACTGGAACATTCAATTCTGACATCGAAGAGTGACTGGTCCTTCAAAACCAGAGAAATCAGACCTCTTCACTTAGTTTTCGTTGCCATTTTCATAGCAATTAAAAGAGGCAGTGCAAAAAGAGCTTCCTTAATAATCAGAATTAAAGGCCGTTCTAGATATAAAGCACGGTTATTAAAAAGAGAATGGAATGAAACAGAGAACTCAAAAATAGCAAGATCTGACCTCCTTTGGCAAGTCACCCTCAGCAAAATACTGAATAATAAGAAAGAAAAAGAAAAGAAAAAGAAAAAGGTGACCTTGCGGAGTCACAGTTGGGTACGAGTACAAATCAACCCGCCTGGAGATAATGGTTGAGAAATCAGCATTTCCCTTTGTCTCCAGCTCAGTCAATCCAATTAAAAAAAAACCAGCCAGAAATGAGTCATGTGAATGAAATGATTGCTTTCACTCAATATGTTAATTGACTGGAAATTGCATACGTGCCAAGGTGAGATAAGAGAATACATTGCATCCTGCCAGGGATTTATCACAGCCCTGGATGTGCGAGGAGGAGACAGGACTGATATTACTAATGCTGAAAAGGAGAATGCTGAGAAATCAGCTCGAGTGTATTCTTTTCCTTCAACATATTCTTTTTTCTAAGTATCTAAAGCAGGAGAAATGAACTGAGTCAGTGCTAGGAAACACTGCAATGCTGTGATTGTTGCTGTTCTGAGCTGATGTGACTTCTGTTCCTGAAACAATCCTAACTCATAATTCAGATTTGCTCAGTCTCTTCTGAATAAACAGCAATATGCAAAATAGGAAGCAATATGGAAAAAAGGAACTAGATGATCTTTAAGGTCCCTTCCAATTCTAACCGTTCCATGAAATATGTTTTTATCTCAAATTTATCTCAACCTTCTTTTTTTTTTT
>VXAK01015419.1:265604-281853 GCA_013399435.1 Arenaria interpres
AGAATAATTAGATTCAACAAGAAGCAATTCCTTAGGGCAGATTTAAGCAAATCCATTACCTCTTCTAAGAGGAATTCTAAACAATAACTAATGAAAAAGAGGNTAAATATATTCTCTTTATGCCTGTGCCACACACAAACAGCGCGGAGACGTTTCCTAACAAAGCCTCTGTTCTGCATCCAGCTTAGCGCGCTCCCCCGCGTGAAGCCCCGCTGTAACACAGATGGCAAAACAGCTGAGACATTTTCTATTGAAAAAGATAGTGGCAACACCCCTGAGCAGTGGAGAAAACGGCAAAAAAAACCAAACCAGCAGGAAGACGCCATATATTGCAATAATAAAAACAGGGAAGCTCCATCCCAACTTAACCAAGATGCCGATTCCACGCCTCAACAGCTACTTCTTGCCACTGCTTTTGGGCAAGACGTTTGCACGCCCCATCTTTTCTTCTCTTTGCTCCGCGCGGGCAATTGTTCTAAAGCACTTGGGCATGAAAATAAAGCCCGTGTCAACGGGGGCTCCCCTTCACCCCTAACACAGCCATGGGAAAAGACACTCTGCTGCAAGAGCGGTTCTTAAGCACACAAGAAGCAGCTTTGCCCATCACGAAATTTGAAATCTCTGCAGGAAATTCAAATGTCTATCGAGAATTTGTGGGGGAAAGCACCGTAAAAACCGAATACAAATAGGATTTATACAGCAAGGCTTTTTTTTCTCTGTTTTTCTCCTCTTTGGGGAGGGATGGGGGAGAAATGAAGAGACGTAGCTGCAAAACCCAAGCTGGAACTCAGCTTGTCTCAGTGGTTTGGGGTTTTTTTTGCTTCTGCCCAGTTTTATTTAAAAGTAGGCACTGTGAGATATAATAACTCAGCAGAGGGAAGGAACAGCTGAGCAGACGACTAAAAACTCCCATTCTCCTGGCTCTCAGTCTACCATTGCTCTACCACCATCACTGCTTTTCAGTTGGCACCTGATCATAAAAAAAAAAAGAGCTTACTGGGGTTCCTTTACTTTCTGCCCCAACAAACAGGGACAGGAACCAGCTTTCCGGAATGTTCCTGTCCCTGTTTGTTGGGGTAGAAAGTAAAGGAACGACAAAGCCAAGTGGGAAACAAACACTCCTGAAAATGTTACCCCTACCCCCGGTACGTGGGCAACCTTTCAAAAGGCTGCAAAACAAACAAAGCCATTCCTAGTCGTTAGTGATGCAAAGCAGTCTGAAATGAAGAGATTTTTATCGCAACAGTCTTAACGTCGAGACATCTAAAGCCATCTTGAAAATTTACGGTAAAAAAAAAAATATTTAACTGCGATTAGATCAAAAAGTACGTTTGTGAAAATGGGAGAGAACTGACAAATCCTTGAGCCAAAATTACCAGCAGGTGAGAGAGATTAATCCTCAGATTAAAATCGACTCCTCCAATGTTAGCTGTCAAATAATGCATTAAAATAATCTGTAAAACAGTATAATTTCAGTATTAACAGAAATATATTAGCAAGCTTGTACTTTGTTTTCCTTTGTGCCTGTAGTGGATACATCTAACTGCCATTGAGAGACAAGAGGTACCATTAACAAACCATTCTTTCCATTGATGCTTTCCGTATCTCAGGCAACCACAATTAATCCTCTCTTCTCTCTCCGACACCAGAAACGAAGAGAAATGAGTGGGTGAGAACTCCCACCTCCAGTAAAAACCTATTTGACGTTATTACACGGCAAATCCGGGGCCTCAGCTTGGAAGGAAATAGGTAAAGACGAGAGGGAAAAAAAATTGGCTGGATTGACTGTCTTATTTTTGTTGCCGATAGAAACGATATTCGGTATTACATCATCTTACAGCGTCACTCTTCATAATTAACTCCTTAAAAATACCAAGGCAGTTTTAATTTTTTTTAAAGTGAAGGTCAGAAGGAAAATAGAAAAGATTTAAAGAGATAAGCATAGCAACTGCTTCAAGAACTCAGCTGGTTAAAAGGACCTTTCGGTTGCAAAAATAGTTGTGCTGTGCACATCGCTCTTGCAGAAAAGGTCTTCTCCATCAGTAGCTGAAACACATTTATATGATGCTCAGCAAAGGAAAATTATCTCTGCGTGGGATTCCCAAATACAGGCCTCCGTCCTTCCAGGTACTGCAGTCTTAGGTGCTTAGATATTTGCTCAAAAATGAGCAAAAAACCATGTCACCAAGTTTTCTTTCTGGAATAATTGCTATCCAAGCCAAGATCGGTCAGGATCTAAAAAGTGTGTTTAAAAGGTGTTGAGGCATATTCTGATTTTTGAAGGGGACTGATTGCAAAAATACCCCCAATCTCTCCTACCCCTTCCCCCAAAACAATTTCCCCAGAATTTTGTAGCAAAAATCCTAACATAAAAATACCCAGTAAGAGCAAATGTGACCTCTTCAAACAGATAAATAAATTAAGTCAGGGTACAATTCATCCGAATGCCCAATGAATCGCTATAAAAATGCCCACTTCTGTGTTTCAGCTAGAAAAGGAGGCTGGGATGCCTGGCTGGGATGGGGACTCTTAGCAAGACAGCACTCAGGTCTTTTCATCCACTGAAGCCATATGAGTAGGGAAATTATGACGATTAGATCACCAGCAACGATAATTCATACTGCTTAGTCTTTGGAACAGTTTCTTTTTCTTTTTTTTTCTTCTTTACTATCTAAATTAGCTGTCTCTCCCATCAGCACAGTGCCCAGCCTAGCCCTGAAGCATTTGTGAAAACCGTGGCGAGTCTATTTACACTTGGATTTAAGAAAAATGAATCCTAATTCAGGACCTTCCTCACTTTGCAGGAAACCTGATCTTGCGGTTCAGCCCAATAATCCTCTCCAGCCCTAAACCACCTTACTTGCTTCAATCATGGGACTAAAAACAGTGGTAAAAGCTTTTACCACCATATACTCTGCCACCCCAAGAAAGAGGACACGTTTCCTTATCCTGGGAAAATGACAATTACCGCTTCCTTCCACCTTTGAATGTTTCTGGCTTGATGCAGCCCCTTCCTCATCTCCGGGTTGGAAAAGCTGTATTGACCATTTGAACTCCTATTTCTCGGAAGAGGAACGTACACTACAACCAGCTGTGGAGACAGACCTTGCTGAGTATCTATTTCACTTTGTAGCCAGATTCATCCCAGTTTTAAGACACATTTTCACAGGCCAGGGCAGGTCACTGTGTCCCAGTTTGACTGCCTTGGTAATTTCCAAGAGGAACAAAACTCTGACCCTCTCCTTGTAAAAGAACAAAACACGGTGGTGCCTGGAGGACAAGAAAACGTCACAGCAGCTAATTGCACTTCAAACTACTTTTTTTTTTCCCTTTTACCCTGCTTTTTGCCTCACATCAGATGTATCTGATGTTAGATGTCTGATAGAATGGAATTTCTAGCTTCTACAGCAACAGGAATTCAAACCCCAACCAGAGACAGTGCTGGGCTGACCTGCTTGAGCAGAGGGCTCGGACTAGATGACTTCCAGAGGTCCCTTCAGCCTGAGTGATTCTGTAGAGTGGCCAAAACCTCATCGAGGTCCATCACTTCAGCTGAATCGGTTTCCACAGCACGACAGGTTCCATCAAGGTAGAAATTGCAAAGTAAGACAGGAAAGAGACAAAACTGTCAAAGTTACCCATGGGGTTGGGACCGTGGACTGAAAAGCCAAGCCAGGACCAAGAACTTGTTAAGGACGGTAAAATGATCAGCGAGTTGATGATGAATAGCCACACTGAACAGCATTAGGAGCACAAAGAATCTTATTTCCCCAAAATATCCCTCCTTGAACCCAACATGACAAAATGAGAGCTCTCTGCTCCAAGGCTCTGCCCTCTGGAGGAGGACACGACGCTGGTAGAACCATCACTGTTACGCACAGAAGCGGCAGGAGGAGCAGAAAAGGATGGATTTTCAACCACAGCAAAAGACATGACTGAAGGTGATTATTTTTATGACTGGATTGTGTCACACTTCCCTGCTTTTTCCCCCCACTTCATTACTGCATTTTTACCTTGATGTGAAATTGCACTATAGTCTCATAAAGAAGATTATATATGAGATAAAAGCCTGACCTGAAGAACGTGTAATGCACACAACCCACTTAAAATGCTACGTTTATCATGGGGATACCAGGTTCTACAGCGAGTGAAAATTAATTTCATTTTCCACTGCGTGAACTCCTCTTGCACAAAAACACTAATCGATTTTTTTTGTGGCCAAGCATGAATTCCTTTTTTAAGGCAGCGACTGAAAAGTGGGATACCAACATAAAATTCAGCTCCTCATTTGAGTATTACTGTCCTGAGAGTAGATTACAAAAGCGCCCTTTCTCTCTCCAGAAAAAGAAAAATGTCCCGAACTCGGTGAAAATGGAAGTTGGTGGGTGAAGACATTTTTAGGCCACCGTGAGCAGGTATTTCACAGAGAAATAATACTGACTGGAAAAGGTTATGTCCCTGCAATGACTCCAAATAGCATCAGAAACAATAAAAATAATTATTTGTGATACCACCTCAGTCAATTTGCCGTTATTCATACCGAAAGAAGGATGTTCTAACATAGCAACCTTGATATTTTTAACTAAATTAAGAGTTTTGTCCAGGTTGGTACAAAACACAACTCCCTGAGTTGCCCGTTTGTGTTGACATCCACAAAACCAATGCATTTCCCCTGCAGGGGGGGAAAGTGCGACTGAATTTCTTAATCATAGTAGATTCATTGTATGTGCTGTAAATAAACCTCGCCTCTCAATATAGTAGGAGTTTTTTTTCTTACTAAAGGAGACTCAAGGAAACAACATTCACTCAACTTCTGAGGGCACATCTCAGAGCTCACGTGAGCCCTCACAGCCGCGGTCCGAGAGGGGTGATCTTGCCTGTTTTACCCACTTTTGTGGCCCAGGCAAGAGGTTAAAGCTCCCGCCTGAACCGCAGCAGCCCGTGATGCTACAGAAAACTGAGGATAGGGATGTGCTCATTGGGAGAACGTTTGTTGGCTTACAAACTCTTCCTTTCCTCCCCAGTCTCTCCCAGAACCTTGGAGCGCTGAGGAAAACCGAGGGTAAGGTAAGGTAACAAGAGCTGCTTTTTGCCCTGCACTTACCCCTCAAAGAGAGGGAATTACCAGGATATTGAGTTCCTGTCTCTGTGGCAAACCCAAAAGTTCTTATTTCACAAGGAAAGCAACAGATGCCTCCCGGATCTGACAAACCACCATAAAAATACGTAGCCAGGTCAACCCAGGAAACACCCAGGGAGCCAGAAATCGAGATTGAAGCATAAAGGTACCTTGTCGCCTTCTCCATTTCGGGAATATTTAGCCCTTTAGGTAGCCAAAGAAACATGATGTCTATTTTTCATTGGAAGACCAGCTGCCCAGGCCCCCTCTTTGGTTTCGCAGGAGCCAGGAGAATCTGCAGCCAACTCTTAACCCGGTGGTATCTGCTGGGTGAAGCAGCCGGGAGGGAAGCCTGTAGCAGCTGCGGGATCGAACTCCCCCATTAGCGATTCTCCAGAAGGAGTTACTCTGGCATCATCCTCCGATGGCAAAGATGATGTTAACGGCTGAAGAGACTAATGAATTTTTAACCTCAGATTTGCTGGGGTTGGAAGAAGTGCGGCAAATTCCAACCAGGCAACCCTGGGTAAGTTCTGCACATAAAACCTACGGCCACTGAGGCATCAACCACAGCTCTCAATTTACGTAGTCTGATCTCTGACACCGATATTCAGACATTTGGAGTTAAGTTAAATAACATCAAGGCTTAGAAAAAAAATATGGTCTTGTGATACTCTTCCACAAAGCTTTACATTTCCCCCTAATTTTGTAATATATTTCACTAGCATGATCTAAGGCTAAAATCATTTTTCTCCACAGCTTTGGAAATCTGCTTCAATTCCAAGTCTGGATAGTTAAATTAGGAAAGCATGTTTAGTTTAAGAAAAAAAATAAATTGGATGGGTTGGAAGAAAAACCCTTCTAATACTCCCCAGGGTCTCCGGGTCCTTCAACCCAATTTGATGTGAATGAAACCATTATTGTTCTTTTGACTCCCGCTGAGCCATTATGTTAACGGTTTTCTAGAGATTTGAGCAGCATTTTACTACATGTTTTCCTTATTCTACTGGCCAGGATTTTAGCCTTTGGACATAGGAAGTTTCCAGGTTTAAAACAGGTTTTGTTGAGAAGGCAATATCCTTTTAATTTTATAGATTCTTACACAAATTTTAGATCGGCACACGGCGAGTATTTGAAATTAAGTGAGAGAAAACCGCGTGTCCCTCTTTTTCTCTCTTTTTCAGCATCAGACAGTTTAACACATTAACACCCGCAGCAATGAAGACTCAATCAAGCAAATGAAACCGAACACACCCATCAACAGATATTTCCTGCCATAAAAACGCTCACGCGTTGGATGGAAGAGCCACACCCTAATAAAAATCTAACAGAGAAAACAATAAAAAGGGTTAAAAGGCAATAAAAGGATTACTATCAAGCTATATAGACTCAGCCAAACCTTTAAGTGATATTTTATTGCATTAAAATGTGAGCTTTGATGATCCAGCTGGTGTTTTAACTGCCTTAGAGCCAAAATACTACCTTTTTCTGAATAGCCCTGCGTGCGTAGCGATAGAATAGATGCTTGCTGTACAACCTGCTTGAAATAAAGCTGCTTTCTAGTAAGTTGCAGAAAATATCTATGCAGTATCATTCCAAAACCAATTTGCCACTTTGGCTTACAAAGGGAAAGCAGGCTTCAAGTGATTAATACTTACAATACTTTCTTTACAACTGCCCCAGCATAATATTGACGGGAAGAGTGGACACTTTGATACCTAGAGCTCTTAGAGGCTTCTGTTCCTGTGATAACCCAATTAAACAACTTAAAAAAAACCAAACCCGATGAGCTGTAAGCTCTGGTTTTCTTCTGAAGGCACTTCAAGTAAGATTTTATATAGACGTTCCTGACACATGCATAGACGGCTCTAAAACGAGCACAAAACCTCTGGGCTAATCAAAGCAACTAAACTGTTTCAGATGAACAACAAAAACGAGAACAAGCAGTAATTAGGCTGATGACAACTCACTTTAAAAGCCAAAATTCCTTCAGAGCAAAACTCCTAACACGTCTCTAATGGCCAAAAATAAACTCATTAAGTGCTGTTCTTGAAGTTGGTTAAAAATAGCATCTTTACATTCTGTATAAGTCTCCCATACAGCCCAGAAACTCCACAAAAACCACATCGCGCAGCTGGTGCAAACCTCCAATTTTCCAATAATATCTAGTCTTCCAGAAGGCCTAATGCGTTATCCAAGTAATCTGAGTACGGCGAGACCCTTCCCTTGCAGGAACGGCAGCACTTTCAATTCGGGATGACAAGAAAATCTTAACACAAGCCCCTCATTACCCATTTTCTGCGCTCCTGAATACGTGGTATCGGTTTCCTCACCTGATAGGGACACGGGATGTGATATTCTCTGCAGCGTTCTTGAAACCACGTCGTCTCCCACACACCTCGATAAGCCTGCTCATAGAAATAGCAGCCAATTACAACCAAGAGGGGCACGAGGTACAGAACACTGAACACACCGATCCGGATCATGAACTTCACCAGTTTGTCCTGGTTCTCTTTTTCTAACGGGATTTCAATGCGAACCCGATTGAGGGAGATAATGCCAGCTAGAAGAAGGGAAACTCCGACAACAACATACAGGCAGAGAGGTGCAAGTACAAAGTATCTTAATGCATCCACATCATAGAGGCCAACAAAACATACGCCGCTAATATTGTCACCTTCAATTTTATTCATCGCTAAGAGGATGATGGTTAGAGTTCCAGGAATGCCCCAGGCGCTGGCGTGGAAGAGCAAGGCCTTCTTCTCGATGGCTTCGCTGCCCCATTTCGGCACAGCCGCCAAGAACCAGGTGATGGTGAGGATAACCCACCAAACGCTGCCAGCCATGGTAAAGAAATAGAGGACCATGAAAAGCATGGTGCAAGCCTTGTTGTGAGAGCCCTGCGTCACCGTGGAAGCCTTGTACTGGGCAGGGCTTGATGCGTTACACGCTACTCGGTCTTCAAGCAGAAAGCCAATGAAGAAAATTAACGACACCATCATGTAACAGACAGCATAAAATATTATCGGTCTTTCTGGATAGCGAAATCTGGTGACGTCGATCAGGAAAGTTAAAAAAGTAAACAAGGTAGCAGACAGGCAGACGATGGAGATGACTCCGATGAAGTAGCGAGCAAAGGAGAGCTCTTCACGCCGAAAGTACATATTTGGGCACGGAGGGGAGCAGTCCCGTACCCTCAGGAACGAGTAACCCAGATCAGGGTCTATTTTCAGCTCTTGAGGACACCAAAAACCATAATCCCTCTGCACTGCCATTGGGGCCTCTTCCGTGGGCTCCCCAGCTAAATTGAGGTCAACAAGACGAGGATATGGCTCATCGCAATCTGGGAATCTAAAAAGGAAGAAAATAATTATTTACAAGGAATATACACACACTTTGCAAAGAGTAGTAACCTTATTTGTATGTCTGACTCCAGACACACTAACCTGAGCAAAAACAAAGACAATCCAAATAATGGGCAACCCATGAAATACTACACTATGTTTAAACAAACTCTAGAACTCATTGTCCCAAAATGCGGTGGATGGTGAAATAATAAAATAGGTTTAAAAATAAACCAGAGGAGTAAATGGAACGGGCCCATTGGGGCTTTAAGCATAAAGGTGAGGAAACCAAATCCATCTCAGGAAGTCTATAAATTCAGGCTTACTGTAAATTGAGACTACGTGCCCAAGGAAGCATGATTTTATAAGAACATTTTAAAACCTTTCCCTTCCTAGCTGCTATCAGACAGGATAGTGAGCTAATTAGACCAAAAATCCAGCTCAGCACTGCTACTAGCATTAATAAATTGGAATTACGATGAAGCTATTTTTGTAATTAAGTAAAGCTTGGACTGGAGCTGCTGGAGATGTAGTCTGAAGGTTTGAAGGAGAGGCTGGAGGGATTCCACGTGTAGCTGTCCTGTCCTTCCCTTTGCTAGATGGCATCACCTCAGCAAGCGTAGCAGAAGCCAAGTGTGCCTGGTCCTCTGCCACAGTTCATGTTCTGGCACAACAGCACAA
Organism: Arenaria interpres; assembly: GCA_013399435.1. Lineage (NCBI taxonomy): Eukaryota > Metazoa > Chordata > Aves > Charadriiformes > Scolopacidae > Arenaria > Arenaria interpres. The sequence continues at coordinate 274,749 of VXAK01015419.1, forward strand.
GGACAGCACCAGCAAAGTTTCAGCAGATTTAGCTCTAGTTTTGAAATTTCACTACCTAAAATTTCACTACTACTCCTTAGTGAGGAGATGGAAGGACCTGAAGGGCCCAAGCATCTGTTCATAGTAGGGAGTTAGAGCCATCTTTGATCCAGATTATAAGGACCTGGAAGCATCCTCTGACTTATTCTTTTGCCAAAAGTAGTTTTAATTGTTTTTCACCCTCTCCAAGCCAACTGTAAGAGAGACTATTTCTTCCTGTTTGTGCTCCTGCATTTTATTAGCTGTCGGAGTCACTTATAAAAAATAAAGCATAAAGATAATGTTTTCAATTTCATGTCTATTCAGTTTCAAATAGATTGGAACATCATCAATTGTATAAAGTTATTTCTATAATGTAAGGCTGAAAATATCTGTTTGCACACAAGCTCAACAAGAAGTAGATGCTCTGAAAAAAGAGCTTTGAGATTCTGTGCGCTCACAAAACCAGCCAGCTCCCCCTTCAGAAAAAAAGACTATTCATCTCTAGCGTATGTAATTTTGCCCAACCCTCAGAGAAATTTATAGCAGTATAACCTATTAAACTTCAGTATAGCAGATAAAACCAGGTCAGCATAAGTGACAAAGAAGAATTAAAATAGATGGGTATATTCATTAATTTAAGAATATGCACGAGCAGTTCACAGTAAATGCCCACAGAAATTTTCAACTTATCTCCTGGGCAGTTGATAGAAATATGAACTCAGTTTCCACACCAGGAAACAGGTTATTACACAAATGGAAGGGAAAATCAGGGAGCTTGTAATGGAACATGTTTTAAACACCTGTTTCAGATGATAAAACATACCAAAATTTTATCCTGGGATTCTGAAAACAACCAGATTTGCTCACCTGGTGCACTCCATATCCTCAGGCCAAGAGACCCCAAACATCTCCATGAGTTTGGAGCACTCGCTGTACGCTCTTTGACAGAGTCTGCGACAAGGGAGGGTGACGCGGCCGTACTCCATGCACACCGGAGCATAGAGGGCACACAGAAACGGTCGAAAATCTCTGGAGCATTCCAAATTCACCATCGGATGAAACGGCTAGGAAAGAAAAAAAAAAGGAGAATTCAGTACCTACAAACAGCAGTTTTGTAGAACGCTCCAGCAGGAAGCTGTAATTTGTCTCATGAGGAGTTAGGGCTTTCACAACCATAACCACAACCTTCTTTTTTGTGAAATTTGTCTGTTGGAAGAAGCAATCATGGTAACACAGCACTTAGGTATTTTAGGAAGACAGGCAATCAAGAAGCCTGGGGACAATGACAAAGAGTCACAAGGGACATCTATGTACTCGATTTGCATTAAAATCAATGGGAATTAGACAGCTAAACACCTCTGAGGATTCAGGCTCAGCTTCACACTTCCAATAACAGTCAGATAAACTTGATTCCTTTTAGTAGCTGACAGACACATGAATGGCTACCTGCTTATTTAGGAGGAAAATATGAAAAACTCGCATTCTGGTGATGAGATTACAATCTGAGGAATGTCAGATAATGCAGGACTCCTTGACAGTACAGAAACACAGCATACTGTGATCTTTCAAATATTATTTTCAGATCACGACATAATAACTGTAAATAATCTCTCTATTTCTTGAATCTCTCCAGCAGGGCAGTGTGCTTCATAGCTTTCTACAAAATACCAACACAGGACACTTTCCATTATGTCCTTCCCACAGCATCTTCTCCAGCTGACGAGAACCCATCTGTTAAAATCTCAATTCTCTCATCAGAGTATATTCACAGACAGAAAACAGTCCTAACGTGCATTCTATCATCGTTATATAAATTCTCATACAGACATAGAACTTTCTGGCTTCCAGAGCGGGGCTGTAATCACGGCAGAGTCGCATTAAGTATGTCATTTCTTGACTAACCACCAGAAAGCACCGTGAAATCAAAGCCTGAAAAAAATTAGTCAGAAAAAATAACTGCTGTTTCGTGCTACTGTGTTCCCTCATAACAGGTTTAAATAACGCTCCTTGGAAGCACTGAGAGAAAAATCACAATTAGCCAATATACAGCTGTTCTTATGTATTTCTGAAGATGAAAAAGAAAGGAAAAAAGTAGGACAGGGATTTATGGCTTAATAAAAACTGGTGCACGTTGATAATCCATGTTATCTTCTTACTATCCAGCGTGGGTTCATTTTGCTTTTGCTTGTTATGGCTTATCTTTAAAACTCTCCAGGAGTTCAATCAATATCTTATACTGAGTTTGTGTGGCACCTACCACTATATAAAGCCCCACTATATCTTTGGATATTAATATAAGATCGTTTATATTCCCTTAAGAGTGGAACTACAGAATATAAAAATACATTAGAACTTACAACTCTAGAAAAAACCAAACCAGCATGTGAGCACGGAATTACTCTGCTACCTCCAGACTGACTTTTATTGACCTTTATTGACTTCTTTTCCTTGACTTATATTTCAAATCATCGCTTGAAGGGAAAAGGTGACAGTTGCTCGATCAATGGCAATGCCACCGTGAGCTCTGTTCCAGATAGATCTTTACAAAAAGTCGATTATCTTGATACCAGAGTTTCCTTTTCTCCACAGCCCAGCAGGATTATAGAGGAAGAAGTCTAATCTTCAGAATTTGTGGTGCAATAGCAGAAGCACAAATGAACCTGCTATATATATAAATATAAAACTTAAATCGTATTATAACCAAAGCTGGAGAGTAGGCTGTAGAAAGATTACATTCTCAAAGAGCAATTCCCTGAGAAGTATTTTAAGCCACTTCAACATTTTCTTTTTCCAAACTACAGAACAGAACAGACGCGATAACAAAAAGTAGGTCATCTTCTGTGGCAATGGAAGTGACAATTACCAGAAATGGTAAGAAAAAGTTTCACATTTCAGTTCTTCCTTATCACCTCTGTACTCTTCCAATTCTTCCTGTCTCCTTCGCTCTGCAAAAGGTTAGTTTTCAGAATGCAAGACAGAATCACAGAATGCTATGGGGTTGGAAGGGACCTCTGGAGGTCGTGTCCTCCAACCCCCTGCCAGAGCAGGTCCACCCAGAGCAGGTCCCACAGGAAGGTGTCCAGGGGGGTTTGAATGTCTCCAGAGAAGGAGACTCCACCACCTCTCTGGGCAGCCTCTGCCAGGGCTCTGCCACCCTCAAAGTGAAGAAGTTCCTCCTCATGTTGAGATGGAACTTCCTACATTCAAGTTTGTGCCTGTTCCCTCTTGTCCTGTCACTGGGCAGCACTGAGAAAAGACTGACCCCATCCTCCTGACACCCTTGAAGTATTTATAGGTGTAAGACTACAGGTGTAAGACATAACCATGCTGTGATTTTACTGATTTTTTTTTTTTTAAACATTATTATTATTTACCAAGCTGGTTAAATGCTCTTCAGTGCTATGCATTTTTGAAATCGTTGTCACAACAGAGCCATGGGAGTTGGCCACAGCTCGTATGAAGAGCAGTATGAGCCTTCAGAGGTATTGACAAGGAGAAAGGAAGCAACAGTTGGAAAGTATTTACATTTCCAAGCTCATTGTTACTCAAGAAACACTTTCTATTTGGCTGGGCATTCAGATGCATATATGTTCTATTTTTAAATAGTTATCGCCTATAACACAGCTAAAGTTACTGTTTGACAACAAGGATCCAAGAAACTGACTCTAAGTAGTTATGACACCTGACGTGACTGGAAAAGCAGAAGGCAATAATCTGCCTTTATTTGATGGCAAGGGAAAAGAAAAGGAAAACTCCACTTCTATTTTGGGAAGTGTTTAACTTTCCTTTTTTTCTAAGAACCTTGAAAACAAGAAAATGAAGTTATATCTTTATGACGAAGAGCTACCGGCTTAATGCCTGCCACCCAAAAAGTCTCACTTCCTGCCACCGCAGTCTTGCATGCACCCGTAACTAAATTTCAAGTTCTCCTGACAAATGCTCTCCTCTGATACAACTTTCATTCAAAAAATACATGTTTCAGAAATTTCTCTTTTCCTGCTACTTCACCTTCATTAAAAGATCTGTTTGGTTTTGGTTGATCTACAGAAAGCTGCACCATTTAAGAAGATCCCAGGCGATCTCATGGGGTGCACGTAAGAAAACGGTGTAAACAGAGCTCCCAATCACGGCTGGTGCAAAGCAAAGGAAAAGGAGTAAAGCAAGTTCAAGGGAACAGAAAAGTACCATATTTCCTTGTATCCTGTTGATCCCACTAAGGCCAGGTGGCTCTTGCAATGGCTTTCAGCCAACTCCGAAGGATACTGGGCAATGGTGTCCGAGGGAATACTGGAACCGAGACAAGAAACGTCCAAAAATGGGGCTGCAGATGGTGCAGATGGCTCCGGGGTCTGAAAGGGCACTCTCTGCAAGAGCAGGGTGTCCCCTTCAGCAGCCCCAGGGTGCTCAAACACGCAGGCTGCGAGACAGCTGCCGAAACGCCGCCTTCTCCTGCTGGCTAAGATGCCATTCATTTCCCACAACATCCACGTGGGCCTGGACGATCAGGAACAAGATCTGTTCCTCTCCTGGGCCTGACAGATCCGGCGCAGGGTCTACGCAGAGACCCGCTCCCTCCTGGCACGGCAGCTGGAGCCTGGGTTGGAGGCACTGAAACATCTGAAGTAACACTCGTGTAACTGAATCATCCCCAACAAAGTCCCTGGGATCCTGGAGGGCAGGTTACCTGCACTTAGGGTTCTTTATGACTGAAGAAAACGCGTCTGGTTTTGAGTATGGCCTCGGCCTACTCCTCAAAACACAGTATGGATATACCCAACCCTAACAGCACTGAAGAAATACACTCCAATAGGGGTAATTTAATAGGAGCGTTCCCCTAGCGCTGGCTGTTGTGTTTCTCAGCCACTCCAGGCCTCACTCACACCATCCCGTCTCTCAAAACAGCAACTGCGGGCAGACAAAAAACTCTCTTAGGAATTATATCAAATCAGTTTGCTTTAAAATCATGAAGAGGCTAAGCTAGAAAACACGAGATAAAAGCCCTACAACCACCCCTGGTAACGCAGGAAAAGAGACTGACTCGCTTTCAACCCGTAACCCCGCTGTAAGCACCCTATCTCTGAAATTACCTTACCTTGTTTGCAGCTCCTAAGATGAAAAGTCGCTTCCACTTACTGATTATATTGTTTGCTATTAAAAATAAAGCCAAGGAGATGAAAAGACTTTTTTTTAAATGCTCTTGCCCAAGGACGCAGTGCAAGTTATGACATTTAGCCCCATTCCGCTGCGGTGCCTAACAAAAGGCTCTCTGTTGAAACGGGACGGGGTTTTGAGGAGCGTCTCTCGAACAACTCAAGATACAGAGGAAAAAGGAAGAGGAGAAGGACAAGAAAAGAAGTGGCAGCCAAACTGATTTCAATAATTCAGGCCAAGTCCGGGGAAATCCAAGAAGGGGAAGAGATAAATGTTTAAGAAGAGATAAACACTTCTTCTCTCCTGGAGGTACTTAAGTATTTAGAATATGCCAGCTCACATAACTGTGTAATCTAGCTACAGTTGTATGCCCACTGGTCCTTCCACCTCTGAGAACAATCTCTATGACCATGGAAAGCCCTTCAAACCCTGTATCGCTGCTTTCCTCAGAGCACTCCAACTTGCAAGTCCAACCCTACCCACCTCTTCTTCCCTTGGATCTTCTTTGCTGGTAGCAAAACTGCCTTAGGAAATTTCCCAATTCCCTCCAGCTCCTTCCCTCCCTACAATTCCTCTCTGATGAAAAGAAAAACCCTGGGCAATGATTTAACGGACAAGCTCCAACAGAGGGTAGAGATTTTCTGCTTACCCTTGGTTTTCTTTTGGTTTGGTTTTTTTTTTTTTCAGGATGGGCTGAAGCACAAAGCAGAGTTGGAATGATACGCGTAGGTTTTTTTCCCCCCAATAATCTTTTTAACAAATTCTCACTTATGGATACAAAGCAAGAGATGTAACTCTAAGTACGCCACGGAGCTGCATTACATTTTAGGACCTGTCATACTCTAGCTTTTATTTTACACAGCGGTAGCCACTCAGCTGGCTGCCATTTGGGAAGTAACATCACTGCAAGACTTAAAGGAGATTATTTGGGTGATCTGTCAGTGTTCCATTTGTTTATATATTCCTTTCTTTTAACAGAAACCTGAACAGGAAGCGCTCTCATAAACTCAGAGACGGAAGGAGGGAAGTTTTCTTCCCTCGGGCTGCCGGGAAAAGAGCGATGCTATGACTATCAATTACTGTTGCAATTCTCTAGTGGAAGCGACTGCCTGAGGGCGAATCCTGTCTCGGGCCAGCCACATGCTCTGCTCTTTCCGCCCTGTGTTGCTCTATGTTTGATTTTAGCTTGCTATTCATTAGGAAAAAAATCTTGAACTGTATCTCAAAGTGCATGGGCAATAACGCTTTCCAGGCCAGGGGAATCGCGGAAGCTGCAGCCGGATTTAACTCTTCAGAAGCAGCGAGTTAGATTGAACACGTTACTGCCTCCTGCTTTTGATAACGACACGTCTTCTCCCATTGAAGGGCTCTTGCAGCTCTGATGGTTCCTGTGAACGCTCTCCAGAGGCTGTTACAAGCAGAATTGGTTTTCTTGAGACGGGGGAAATTTGTTCTGCAATGGCTCTGACCTGCACCCTCCTCTGAATCCTGTTTGCTGGAGCCTATAGCCCACGGTCATGCTGGTACGCACATTTCATCTGAAAATATTGGTTCTAAGTGAAAATCCTGAGCTGAACAACTTCTGTCCTGCCATAGCCTAACTGGTGATTCCTAAAGAAGATTCGGGAGGGCTCACACAGGCGCAGCAGAGCTGGTGGTTTGCAAAGAGCAGTGAGCTGAGGCATTACCTTGTTCGAAAAAACATAGTACAAACCATAGACAGATCCAACAGAAAGTCACCTTTTTCCACCCAGTTTGGCTTTGAGCTAGATAGTGCAACACAGGGCTATGGAGATGCTGGGAGGGCTGGAGCCCCTCTGCTGGGAGGACAGGCTGAGAGAGTTGGGGGGGTTCAGCCTGGAGAAGAGAAGGCTCCGGGGAGACCTTGGAGCCCCTTCCAGTCCCTAAAGAAGGGGGGCTCCAGGAAAGCTGG
>VXAK01015419.1:281977-306191 GCA_013399435.1 Arenaria interpres
CCAAACCATTCTATGATTCTATAGTCATGGGTGCAGAAAGGGCCAGAAACACACAGTCAGGTGTTTAAAAGTCCATTTCTTTTGGAACCAGCCCACACTTGCTCACCTTACTGTGACCATGGAAGCGCGGTTTTCTTGCACAGACACTTTATTCTGTTCTCAAAAGGCTATAGGCTAATTTGCCCAAGCCTGCTTTTAATGCACAGTGCCAAGATAAATTTAGCGGAGAATACTTAGCATAACGTACATTCAAAGCTTACCTCACCATTAACTTCCTTGTCTGGAGAAACTCAGGTATACATTTATATTTTTTTAAATATAATTATTTTTAGCTTTGCCCAGTGCTGCAGGCACCAAAAAGCCAAACGGGGTCACAATTCTGGCTGCTCGTTAAGCTTTCCTCTCCTCAAACCAGGACACCTCCTCAGCACGGAGAAAAGCTCTTCTCGCATTGTCTGGGTGAACCCTTTTAAACCACATAACCCGCTGCCTTCCGATATCCCATGTCTCATAATTCCNATTGAACCTCATGAGGTTCCATGTTAGCCGGAAAAATTGTGGTTGCAACGAGGATACTGTACTACTTTAGGAACTGGAAAGCAAAATATTTCAGACTGTTTTGCCTTAGTTCTAAAAATATATGTCCACAATAGCTCTTAAGTAACTCCAACAATAAAAACGTCAGGTATTTAGTATAGTTTTTAATGATTGTTTTCTCCTGTTATGGGTTGAACCAGACAACCACTCTGCTATTTACTTTAAAACCTAAGACCAAATATTTTACCTGGCTTACTTGTGAAAGGGCTGCAATCACACAAACCATCCTAAGCTTCCTGGTCTGTAAACAAGAGAGCTGAGGTTAATTTCTCAACTGCAGGAAACAAAAAGCAGGATAAAGATGAAAGTAGTTAAAAGACAGCAAATGACATTAATCTCTGTCTATGTGACTAAAAAGCAGAGCCATCTGCTCTTGTTCTTTAAAGAGGTTCTCCTGCTTCATTTTAAATTCTGAAGTTCCTTTGGAAGACACTGAGAAGATGGCATCCATCTGTCAATTTGCACTTTTCCTAAATGTGATCTTTATGTTTTAGGAACCGCCGAATGCAGATGGGTGGTCCTGGTAACAATTTCCATTTGCAAGAAGTGTTAGTTTTTATAAGACAGCTGAGACAGCTTGGACTTCCTCCTTCTTCTCCTTATGCCTGCTGTGATGGGCTTGGGAGAGTTCCAAAGTATCACAGACAAATAAATACATAGTCCTCTGGATTGTATATCACTATACTATTCACTTAAGACACTATAAAGCACACTTGCCCGGGCAAGCAAGAGACTACCGGGCTCCAAGTCCTGATGAAATCGTATTTTTCATTTAAATGACACATTTCTGTCTCCTGTGGTTGCAAAGACAACCTTCCAAGTACAAACTGAGTGTGAGCACTGCTTTGATGCCTGCCGAAAAACGCTCCAGTGGCTTTGTCGCTGTGGGAAGGAGAAAGATACCCATTATGAGAAGTGCAGCGTTAGCGATAACGAGCTTTTCTTCCCCTCAGCTCTGCCACCGCAGCCCGATCTGTGTGTCGGGGACTCGTGGGCTGTTTCTGCCAGCTCAGGAGAGGTCTGTCTCCTTGAAGGATAACAGGAGTGAAGAGCATAAACAGTTCACCATTGGCACGGTGCTCCAAAACGGATCTTGCTGTGAAGGAGGAAAAGCATTCGGTAACGATGATTTGTTAGCAGACTTGACACTAACTTGAGAGCACACAATGGAGTCCGAGGCCAGGTCAAGTTCTTCAGAGCTCATAAAAAAAAAGGAATTTCTAATAATAGGAAGCTTGAGGGAAGAGGCAGATAAAGACATAGCCAAGCTTCAAAATCACCAATCAGATCTGCTTCACCTTTTCATTTTTACTGACAGAATGACAGCGTCTGCCTCATCAGAAACAACATCAATGCCCTGCAGAGTGAAATTAGACAAGTCGCATTTCTAAAATGCAACAAAAGCAACGCGGAACACTCCCATTGAAGAGAATTCACTTTTACTTCTCAAAGGCTTGATGACTTCTACTGTTTCACACATGACTTCGCTGTTTTTTTTCACATCGCTGTGTGGCAGAATATCTAAGAGAGCTTAATAGTACAAGCCAATGCAGATGACGTGAAGCTCCATGTTTTCCACTGGGATGAGGCTGGAAGAAGGATTCTGTTTTCTGTACTCTGACATTCAAGCCAAAGCGCTTCTTGACAGAGTAGCCAAGGGCATATACATTATGCTGACTCCCTTAAAAGTAAATGTGAACGATACAGCTGTCATTATCATCCTCCTCCTCTATGGCTGTGAAATGAGGACAAATTACAGTTGTCATCTAATGCACTTCAAGGTGCAATTTCCCAATGGGCACAAGTTTATCGGCCCCCGCCCTCTCCCCTGCCACCAGCCTCCTGTGCACTGACTGGGGATTTGAGATTGATTTAAATTGCCCATGAAACCAACCTCAAAGCCACACGTGCTGTATCTGGACAGTGTAAAAAGTCAGGGTAAGATCCTGAATGCTGACACCTTCAAGTGTTAGCATCTAAATCACTGTTTTCTAAGCTTAGTTTTTTACCGGCTTAGCCCCTTAACCGCCTTACAATAGGTTTGAGCAAACTCTGCTACCAGTGCAAGAGGCGCAAAAGGAGGAGGTGTTACTGGAGGATGAAGAACGGAGCACAGCTAGGCTGACCTTACAGCTAAATAACACTGAACCCCAAGCTGCGCTGCCCAGGACATCTGGTCTGTTGATAACCAGCTAAAACAGAGTTCAACTGCCCTGGACCCAGAGAGACCCCAAAAAACATTGCAAGGATATGTTTAAGGGAAGCCCTTGAGTTTTGTCGCATTAGCCTCACAACACAGAAGATAAAGACTTCGTGCTATGGCACAGCACAGGCCAAGGAGCATGAGCTTTTGCAGACAGAAGGCTGCAAGAGAAAAAAACACAGTAAATGAATTCAGGAAGCTCTATTTGCTCGTCCTTTGGCAGCCAGTCTGCTGTCAAAATTCTCTCACAAAATTCTTTTACTAGCCAAAACACTTGGTTTCATGTATGAGAATACAACAGCAGAGTCAGTCGCGGCAATAAATAAACGTACTGCTTGAGATATGAACGTCAGACTGTTCTCAAACAACAAACTGCCGCTCAAAAACTCCCATGTCTTACCTGGCGACATTAGGATCAACATCTCCTTGGGCAGAGGTTAAATGACTTACATTTTGCTCCTATGAAAGCCCATAATGACTCTCACCTAAATACTTCAGGGAACGGTCTTGCAATATCCACCAGGACTGTTATTTTGTCATGTACCATTATTTAAAAAAAACAAAAAGCAGTTGTGCCAAATGATTTTACAGATATGTTTTGATACATACCGAAACTCCACTTGACTCTGCCCAATATTTATTGTCCAAGCTGGAAACCACAAGGCATACTCAGGTAATACAATAACGTATCTCTAACAATGGCAAAGTCAGGTTTTTTGTTATATGTGGCTTGGAAAGAAGCCGAGCATGACACTGATCCAATACAACCACGGCCATAAATGATATGATGCAAAGTGGAGTAAGAACATAATCTGTTGGATTAATGCTATAAACTTTATTCTGAATAACAAACCAAACCTATCGGTAAGACGAATGCTAATATTTTAACAGCTGTGTCTTAATCTAACAGTACAAACCATCTGTTATACCTACATACCAGCAAAAACACAGACAGACACACACGTCAACAGTTGGATAGGAGAGAAGATTTGCATCTTCGGGCCTCAAAATTAAGGGTATTTCACAGGGTAATATTTAAAACATATCGTCCACTGGCTTGATAAGTATTTTGCTTCCCTGATCCTTAATTTCCAGGAAGGCTACATTTTCAGTCTGGAATATGATGGTTTGTTTTGGGATAGTTAATTCTAAAAATTAGCAGGTTGTTTCACGCAGATAAATAACCTGGGATAGTTTTCCTGGATGTGTGGTCTACACTCTACAAACTCTGCAGCACTGCTGTCCCCTGTGTATATATATATATATATTCACTAGAGAAGGATCCAACTCAAATCAAGCTGCACCGTCTCCAAATCTCAATTCAACAGCATCTTCCACTTACTCTACTACAGCTCTTACCATTTCTCTGCTCTCTCATGCACCAAATAGTTCAGACTACTTTGATTGTAAGGACTTCTCAGGGGATTCTATTTGGTTTTGTGATTATTTTAGTCAATTTCTAACACAAGAATAGTAGAGCTGCAATACCTAGTACTCTTCACATGCACTAATTGGGTGGATGTGGGCAGAGGATATATATAATCGCAGAAGTTTTCAGTCTTTAGAATGAGATTTTTCTTTCATTATTATCATTTTACAGTGAGTCTATACATTCTGACCAAACCTTGACTCCATCTACTAGGATGGCTTTTTTAAATTTCAAAAGAGATTGTCCATCCCAATGCACATTTCTTTTACCCAATTACAGAATTACAAGAAGGTCACTAACGGGGCCTCTCTCCTTCATCAGACAGTAACAGAGAACAGAGAAGTTAAGACTGAGAAAAATCTCAATTTACTCCAAGATATTAAATGAAAATTCGTTTCTGCTCAAAATAGAAGCTTTAAGATAATTAGTTGGTGACTCCAGTTTTAATAATTAACCATTTTTAAAACACATGTCCAAACACAGCAGCTGCAAATTAAAATTTAAGATTCATCAGGGGATAGTGTCCCTCCCATTTAGTGCCATGTTAATGAGGTCACAGATGAACTCTATGGGGGAGGAGAGGGAAAGAGAATTAAAAAAACAATTGCAGTTGTATAACACTTCTGCAGTGGACAGAAAGCTGTTATCCCCCTCACAAGCATCTGAATGATCAGTTCTGAAGGCTTCGCCAAAACTATCAAATTAAGAATAAAACCAGGCTCCCAAAGCTGATTTTTCTTCCCTTCAGTTAATAATTTACCAGAGAAATATTTGACAGGAGTTCCCACAGTGCCTCCGCTTATTTGTTTCTGCGGCACCCTAAAAGCCAGCTTCTCTCAAAAGACATTAAATATTATTTTGCTCTCAAAGGTCCAGAAGTTTCTCCCCGATGAGGACAGAAGGTTTGTGCCCAGCTCTCTTCTGTATCACTAACACAGTTTGGGGAAAAATTGCTCCCACTGTGTATCCTGCACATCTTTGAAACACTCTAGACAAGTAGGACAAGAGCTAACTCAATAATGGGATTAACAAGACAGTGGGAGGAGAGAAGGGTCACGGATGGAAGGAAACAAGGGAAGACAAAAAGATTACGCTACTGCTCTGTGAGGCCCCTACACAGGATGATAGACCCAAATTCTTGCCAGTTAAACAGAATAAAGAGAAGCAAATATCTATGGGCCCTGTGGAAGAAGTACCTCTTTAAAAACCTATGTCAAACAGAAAGTGATGCTCCCAAGCACTGTAAATGTAAGTGATGCTCCCAACCCTGTGTCAGGTTCCGTACAGAACACACTGCAGGGGTGTGTTTGCAATGGGGGGAACCAACAGAGAATGGAATCAGTTAAAAGAGCAGGTCAGATAAATAGGAAAGACTGCATTGAATCGCTTGGGGACGTGAGCATTTGAGGCCGATGCAAGAGACAAGAGGGGGGTAAGTGTGTTTTTCCCATTGATTGCCTCTTTCAATAATTGCCCGACGCTGCAAAATCCCTTTTATATTTATGTATCTGTGTCTAAAAGGATGGAAAATGCAATTAAGCAAAGCCCAGGTGTGGGGCTGTAAGGTAGGGAAGGGGAATGGAGCTGGAAGCCTGCTGTGATAAGCCCTGTTGGGTGAGCCACAGCAGGGCTCATCTGGCAGACCAGAGAAGACCAGTCAGAGGGCGTTTCTGCTCCGAGGAACCATAGGAAGTTCATAGAGCAGAGCTGGCTTCCCAGCTCCTTTTGTCTCTTAAACCTCAAAAGCAGCAGGACGGGGACGGGAGAGTGGAGAGGAGTGTACGTACGTGCATTTGTTCATGTTTGATGAGGAGTTTTGCTCAATAGCTCTCTGCTGATTTCACTCGAACTTGGTTCCCACTGTCTCCCACCTCACTATGGATGAGGACTAACACCCAGAGATCAAACCCGCCTCCTTTTATCCGTCACACTGGCTCCTCTCCGATGGGTACAACAGGTTATGTCAGAGGATTTGGCTACCGCTGCAGGAGAACCGCAAGCCACGGATCTTTTACAGTCCTGGCTTCTATTCAACACCCCTCTCTCAAGTCCCCTCCGTGACCCTGGCTACTAATAGCAACTACTACAAAGTGGGAGGGGAACCAAAGCCTAAATTTTAAAAGCCTGGAAGCTTACTATTTCCAGACAAAAGCAACTGCCTCCCCGTCATGTCAGAGCAAAGTAACTGATGGATCCGAAGAATTATGTTGCCTTTTTGTGATGCCACTTAATTAAGGTTATTCTGAATAACAGGAATAATTTCCCCGCAGTTGCAAAGTAAGACTAAGGAAAATATCTGTGCACTCTTCAGGGTCTGAGATTTCTCAGGATTTTAGCCACAAGATGTTGTGAAGTGCAGCCGGAGGACAAATTTTCAAATGAGACCATTTAAATGGTATTCCTTCTATATTTTTCTGGTGAAACTAGACAGACTATTTGTCATTCAAAAAGCTACAGAGGAAAATCTGAAGTCAAAGTAACTTCACTGTTCTTTAACACATTTGTATCAAACTTTAGTTACTTAAAACAGTTGTAAAATATACAGATAAAATGTCCCAGAAGGCACATTTTTGTTGTCTTGATTTTTTTTTTTCTTTATTGTTGACTGTAAGCATCAAAACTGAAATCCAAGGTCAAACTTTGTTACCGTTTTCTCCTCTGCAGTCCCATTTCCACATTGCACCTGCCCAGATCAGACCACGATGCTAAAAACATACAATAAGAAACCAGAAGGAATGCTCCTAAGCAGGAATTCAACTAATGGGTCTGCTGATTCTGCATGGCATATGGCATACATTCATCCACTCCTCCACAGAAAAAGGATGCACAGACGTTATAAAATTGACAGTATGATTGAATCATTATGAAGGGGAAAAAAAAAAAAGTAATACATGTAAGTTTTCAGAGAAAAATATTAAAAAGATGAATGATGCTTTTGGACCTGCGAGGCATCGAAATTCTCTCACTGAATTGAAAAAGAAAGATGTTTCTCCTTGCTCAGTGCCACAAACATGACAACTTTTGTTCTATAAATCAAGAAACAGGGAATATAAACAAGTTTACAAATTGAAAGCAACTTTTAAAAGATAAATTTCAGGTTTCTACAACACACAAAGATGAACTACAAGGAGCCTGCCTTCCTTGTTCAAATTCAAATTAATCAGCCCTTTGTGCTTCTGTTCTCTCCTCTCCTCTTTTCAAAATTTAGGTCCTCGTTTCCATGGGAACCCCCTGGCTGACAAGGCTCGGAGCAGAGCAAGAGGCCAGGCTTAGCAAGGGGTGTGAAAAGGGGAGAGGGAGTCAAAGGGCAGAATTTGGCTCGGGGAGAATCAAGATGCCAACCTTTGTCACCCCGCAAAATGGGGGGGTAACCATAGGAACTAACTCTGCGGGACAGGGGCGGGGAGGAGGAGCATCCTGGCCAAATTCCCAAGATGGGAAGCAGAGACGGGAAAGGCGGCGTTAAAACAGCAACGCTTGAACCTACAGTGGGGGGGAAAAAACAAAAAAGTCTTATAAATGACAAAAAAATAATTAAAATAAAACTTTAAGGACCAAGTATCCAACTTAGTGCTTGTCTAAATATAATAGCATCAAATCAATTTCTATCAGACCACAGGGAAAAAGGGCAGATGCGATTCTCCAATCCAACACGAGTATTTAATGTTCTCCCAAAAAGATGCTGAATACTCCCCTTTGACTCGGACGGGCTCTGAAGATGTTTTCTAAATACAGAAACCTGGATAAACACAGAAACCTCACAGATACCCGGAAACAACACGGCTTTGGGAAGATTGCTATTGAGCTACGGCTTCGAACATCCAGTTTACACTAACAGTTCTGCAAAATGTGGACGATATTCAAATTGTTATTGTTACTGCAAGCGCAATCTGACAGAGCAGATTTACATACAGTATATCAACACGGCATCACATTCATATGCTACACTAAAATATAGATATGGCATGCTTTCATTCTTGTGCCTTGTGAAAAAGACAGCAGGAGGATGAGGCATGGAACAGCTCTATAAAATCACAAATGATACATAAAGGAAAATTATGGTCCAATTGTTCACTGTGTCTTCAGCACAAAAAGTAGGGACCATAAAACCAGCAGGAAATTCATTTGAAAAGAAAAAAAAAAAGCCACAACAAAAGCAAATTCTTCACCCAACACCTTTAACTTACATAACTCTGTGGCACTGATTTGTGTGGATGGTAAAAGAATGTATGAGTTCAGGAAGAAAACTGATAAATTTGTAGAACAATACATCAAAGGTTACTAACGCAGGAGATCGTTTCCCAGCCACAACTTGCTGAACGCAAAGAACAGCCAGGGTAGATCATAGAATTGTCCAGGTTGGAAGGGAGCTTTCAGATCATTGAGTCCAACCACCAGCCTAACTCTGATCAAAACTATCACTAATCCACCCGCCCTTTAAATCCCTCCAGGGATGGTGCCTCAACCCCTTCCAGGGGCAGCCCATTCCAAGGCTTAATAACCCTTTCACTGTAAAAATTTTTCCTAATATCCAATCTGAACCTCCCCTGGCACAGCTTGAGACCATTTCCTCTTGTCCCATCACCTGTCCCTTGGGAGGAGAGACCGACCCCCCCGGCTACACCCTCCTTTCAGGGAGTTGTAGAGAGCAAGGTCTCCCCTCGGCCTCCTTTTCTTCAGACTGAACACCCCCAGCTCCCTCAGCCTCTCCTCACAAGACTTATTCTCCAGACCCCTCACCAGCTCCGTTGCCCTTCTCTGGACCCGCTCCAGCCCCTCAATGTCTTTTTTGTGGTGAGGGGCCCAAAACTGGACACAGCCCTCGAGGTGGGCGTCACCAGTGCCCAGCCCAGGGGGACAATCACCTCCTGAGTCCTACTCACCACACTGTTCCTGGTACAGGCCAGGATGCTGTTGGCCTTCTTGGCCACCTGGGCACACTGCTGGCTCATGCTCAGCCGACAGGTGACCAAAACCCCAGATCCAACACCCAGACGTATGTTATGTACCTGACCTGCTCCATACAGCACCCACCATGGGCCACCATCCGGTGACCAGGCCAAACAGATCTCCGGGCTGAGTTTGTATCACTTAGGCTCTTACATTTATCCATCTCCTCCTCAATTCCACTCCTACTAGTCTGTCTCTCACACCAAATATATTCTTTTCAAGCATATTTTATAAAAATGGTATTGTTTTGCAGGTCCAAATGTTGCAAGATTGAATGATGGACTCAGTTCAAGAGCACCGGGTTCCTCAACCATTAGGGATACTTTGCAGCCCACAGGCTACTGACCTTCAGTACCAGTTTGGTGCTACACGTAGGATGAACGCTAGCTCAGTTTCCTTCAGAATGTCCCAAAACCCTAATGCATTTGTATCTTCTAATGACCAGGATTCAAACTGGGGAGTAAGGTGGCAGGGCACAAACAAGGCACATGTGAATTTAAGAAAGATTTGTCCTTTGAACACTAAAAACACGCTTTGGTGAATTCTTCTTCTTCTCATGCCACACAATAGCTTCACAGCCACACAGGAACATCCCTTTGATATAAAAATGCTTCAAATCCATAAAAGCCATCCTAAGTTTCTCTGAAATCACCACAAATGTCTCCCAAAACAAAGAGGAAACCTGCAGCCCTACCAGTAAGACAAATGGTAAAATTTATGGCGACTGCTCCTTGGCTTAAGTTGTTATTTCATACTTATTCTCATCTTGTAAGTCTGTTGTGGCTTTCTTTTTGAGTCCAACTATCCTATAATTGGAACCACCATCACAGACTAGAGAAAGCAAGGAAGAAAACCACCACTGCCAAGTGACCAGCAAAATAAAACCCACATCCCAGCCAAGCCACTCAGCTTTTAAGTAACCGTTACTTACATCACTGCCAACTTTTTCCACAAAAAACTTGTTCTTAAAGAATGGCAAGTCCAAAGGACAAAAAACCTAAAGTACTTCCAACCTATTAAGTCAGTTTACCAGTTAGAACCGAGATATCTAAATAATCTCTGTATCAGAGGAGCGGAAAGGGGGAAGAGAAAGGTCTTGCTACTAACCTGGACTAAACAGAAGCGGTGACTTGATTCTACAGCAGACACACTAAATCTCTGCCTTAGGAGGGACACAATCTAATGTGTGTACGTGCAGAACACAAGGTAGCTATTTCAGAAATAATATAGCAGAATTATACCCTCTACGTTACACATAATACTAATAAATATAAGGCGAAATCTAGTCATTGTAACAAATACGAACCTGTACTACTACAGCACGATACACAATATAAATGTGGTTTTTTGTCCCACAGCAGATGCATCGAAGAGAACCATCTGGCTGATTCTGATTAAGGTAGAGAAAAAGCATGCAAAAATGGGAATGAACGTCTGGATGCTTGGGGTAGGTAAGAGGAACAGTAAATGGTAAGACCAATATTCCCAGCAGACCATTCTTTTGCTTCGGAGTTTACGCTTGCAGATATAAAGCTACAACTGACTATGAAGTACAGTGTCATTTAACTATTCAAAATAAATTCATGCGTGTACCACCTTTCCTAATAATTCCTCTTTAAGCCTCCACCAGATGCTACAGAATTAGCCACAATGCAGAGCCATCTGCCTTCATGACCCTGAAAACAAGCCCACTGTGAATAGATGTTGATTAAGATGTAGATCATTCACTTTAAACTGAATCATTGCATAAAACTAATGTTTTTTTCATATGCTTGCACTAAACTATTAAGGCTAAACTTCGTTTCCATATTTCCACTTGAATCATCATTCAGAATTAATCTTTTATTCAAGAAAATATGAACATGGTGACAGAGTTCATCTTCGATGTGCAAGCAGTAGTTTATCAATTTAACAACCTACTTCTCTCCATTTTCTCTCTCACCACTAGTCTGCAGTTTGGCATCTTGTCCTCACTAACAAACAGAAAGGACTAGAAAACAGTACCTCAGTGCAACTATTTGAGCACTGATAACCTACATGCAGAAGTTTTAACCTTGTATTTTTTGTATTCCTTTTGGAAAGAAGCATCTCTTAGTACTTTAGTCTTTCCTGCTGCTCTGGACAGTAATACCTTTATCTGGTTTCTTGAAGTGCAACAATATGGCCTCTGGAGGAAAAAATATCAGAGGCTCACCATCATGATTGCTCACGTTAAAGAAGCATCTATTCCACATTAAAATGTCAGTTAGAGTTTCTGCTCCCTTTGATTGTTGTACTCGGATGGAGCACACGCTCAGGTATGATCTAGGTCCACAAATCCATCCAGTTTTCTCTTCTGGCTCTGGGTACCTCCATACGGACTAACACCACCCTCAGTTAAGCCTGTATGGGACAGTCTGATTGTCACAAGGCTCTCCCAAACACAAATCACTGCGTGCAACAGCAGCTGGAAAGCCCATCTTTTACGCGCCTATTCCTCAACAATACTCGCTTTGGGTTAACTGTTTCAAAAGATTTCTAGCCAAGGACAAGGCTCTTTCCTTTTCTTCCTTATTTAAGCCCCTACCAATTTCAAGGTAGATACATACACATAACTCTATGCTTTATTTGAACGCAAATGATTCTCCCACATCAATGGTCTTCCTGTCCAATCAGTCTAAATGCTTCAGTATTCATTGAATATTCAATATTCATTCAGATTATTTTGAAGTTCACTGGATCTCAGTGTGAAAAGGATGGGCTTGATGGTCCAAATACGAGACCATCTAAGGCTGTGATCAAGAAGCAGCTTCCTCAGAAGCCTCGTTTTACAAAATTGTCAGATCACTACAAAAATTAGTGTGATCTACTTGGGGATGTAACCACTCTAGCTCTTCCCAAGTTGTTCTTACCCCCTCAGGATTTCACCTTTGCACGATACTCGTGCCCTTTACAGGTCAAGATGAAACCACAAGCCGCCAGACAAGCCTCAGGTACTCCCAAAGCAAGGAATTCCTACACAGTACATCATCGCGCACTCCTTTACTCTGCCCGCACTCTGCAGAATCATCTCTGCAATGTTACCTTTGAGACATGCTGGTTTAGCAATTAAAAAAAAAATCTAAAAATCTTTATGTGGCTATTTCTAAGGTGAAAATTCAGAGTGGGAATAAGAGAATATAAAGTTAATGAAAGAGCAGGCTTTAATCAGGCCGGTGCACAGTTTGCTTTCTTATGATCACGTACAGTTCCATTGTTCTGTAGGCATCATAATCTTACACACTAGAGAGAAAATTAATCCTTACTGCAAATTAGCGTCTAAGATTAGACTGCTTACAAAACACCAGCTGATTAAAACCTACTTTTTCATTAGCTTTATATTCTTCTCTGAGTTTGGAGGCAGAACTGAAGAACATAGAAAGCCAAGGAAAACGGCTGAGCTTTAGGAGGGAGCGGTGCACAGGCAAAGCAAAAGAAGATGGGGGGCAGAAAGGGATAAAGATGGAATTAATGGGGGAAAAAGTGAAGGATCTTCTACCCTACATTCTCCCCATCCTTGCTGCTCAAAACCAAAGATGCTTCCCACTTGTATCCCCAAAACAGTCACTCAGAAATAGAAAAGGAATGGGGCTGTACTAGCCCCCAGCTCCAGGGAAGGGAGGAATCACAATCGCATAAACCAAGATCGGTGAATTTCTCACCCTTACAAAAATTAAGAACTGAGAGCCAATATACCACACACTGAGTCCAAACACTGATTATCTGAAATTTGTAGTAATATATGCCCGACAGCAAAGCTATTTGAGAAGCACCACTAAAATAAGTCACTTACTACTTCACCTACCTATATTGGAAAAATGTAACTCTTATCCCAGATGCTGAGACCAGGCTGAGAATAAATATGTCTTCTATTGATGCCATTTTAAAGCATACTCTGGCTCTTTTCCACTTAAAAAAAGACCAAAAAATGAAGACTCCAAATATCACTGCTGGGAGGAGAAAAAAAAAAAAATATATATTGCCACAAAAAAGTAACTGTGCTACATACACAGAAATACAGTTAGCAAGGGTACGCAAATCTTGCAGCAGGTCAATGGCTTTATCCTCTGAAAGAATCCAAATCACCACGAAACCACTAAGTTTGAAATAGGGTATGACAAATCAGGTGTCTTCACATCTATAGTTGCATATTCTGTGACAAAGTCCATCAACTGTTCACCAGCTCTGCTTCTAAATATTCAGAACTCCATGCCTGGGTAGTTTATTTATATTAATCCAATGATTACCAGCTGGTGAGCCCTGCCACGGAGATGGAGTAGGAGAGTATGAGTCAACATCACTCCTCTCCCCTTCCAGCTACCTCCCTCACACTGCAGAAAACCAAACCAACTGCAGGATAACGTTATTTCTCTATTTCCCCCCTGCATCTCCCACCTACACACTCGCCAGCCTGCCTATTGTGCATCCATAAGTCCCTACCACTGCTCTTTTTTGCTACGAGAACGGGAATCGAAGTTGTGAGGGAGTGCAAAGGAATAGCACGTTATCTCCCCTGCCCATACGGTGACTGCATCATCTCATTTCTGGAGTGTGTGACCTCTGGTATAATCCCAAAAGACAGTGCTTCTCCGTTCACCCTCCATGTAGCCCTCAACTATGTCTGGCTCCCGTCCTTTAAAGCCTCTTTGATCCCTAGTATCATTTGTGAGGTCCTATAAAATCAGGGTAAAGGAGGAGGAAGTGCTGGCAGTATATTTAACTGCAACAAGGCTGGCAATCATCATATTGAACCACTTCTCTTTATCAGTGACAAAAGCTTTAATAGCACACTCCCAGGCTCCAACAGGCTACCAAGTTACACGTTCTCTGATAAAAGTATTTGTCTACAAAAATGGCATTAAGGCAGATAAAACCCACTGCTTGCTAGTCATACGCGTAAGCAAGTCCTTCGAGGCCAAAGGAATATAAAGTGAAAAAGAGACAGAAGATAATTCCTCACATCCTAGCAATAATAATCCAAGAGATGGGTAAATAAGGTCAGATCCCTCAGGGGAACAAGGGTAATTTAACTTCTCCGTTGTCACTGCCTCATTCAGCGCACGACGTATGTAACACAGCAGAACGGTGGCAGCAGCATCTCAACGTCACACCATCATCACAAACATCTTCAGAGGGAAGTTTTAACAGCACAGCCGAGACAGACCATGCTAGACGGCGACTGTGATCAAACAGCCTGTTAGCAGATTGTAGAAAATTAAGAAAATTTAAGAATTTTGTAGAAAATACTCCTCACAACTAGTCTGTTACTCTGTATTATCTGGCACTGCTCCGTTTAGAAAGATTCAGATGTAAAATCACTCTCATTCTGATCTCGGCTGCAGCCAAGCAGACGTTAGCGGAGGTTGGACTAGTGCAACTGGTGTTTGTCCCCCATCAAAAAGAGCAAGTTCCTTAGAGATACTTGGGGATAAAATAATGCTTCTGGCCCTTGAATGCAGAGAGCCCCCCCTTCAATCTTCCCAGATTAAAGCAGGCCTTGCTGATGTAGCACAGCAGAAAGCTTAAGGCATTATCTTTCCTAGCAGTAAATAAAAGGCATAAGAACCGACTACAGTACGGACCAGCACAGAGTCACTCCTGATGCAATATTCTCTTTTTCACGTTTAATCAAGATGGTTAATACCAACGCTGCTACAACGTAACAACACACCACTGAGGACGTGACTTATTAGCTTTTTACTATAATTATGAAGGAATCGTAATAGCATAAAGACCCAAAGAGGCAACTCACTGATTTTTTGAGTTTTTCAGGATATAACAATAAATAAATTTTTAAACAGTTCCTTGACTGAAGCACTCAATGGTATGGGAAGAGATGTACACTGAATTTATTGATGGTAAGACAACAGCTGTAGCGGTTCTCTTTTTCACTTCACATTCCCTCATTCTTGTCTTGCACTCTGTCAGTACAGGCACGCTGAATTTTTCTGATAGGTTTTATTAGGAACTGCTGGGAAAAAGCAGTACTGAAAAACTGAGAATTACAAGGCTTTCCCCCTGCAATTCACGAGATGAATCACACTGATTCTGCTGCTCTATTATTTTATGCTCACAGCAATTAGGGAGGGCTTGGAGATGAGAGATGTTTACCAGAAAATGTCTCAATGCAAGTTTTAATGGACTTCATTCAGCTCAGAATTTGAGTGCTCCATCCATTTGACTGCAACATTAAACAGTATCTAAGAAGCCAAATAATAAGAACTTCCATATCGCTAAGTACAGATTTAAGGGGCAATCTAGGCTAACACCATGAGTGGAAATATACTTACGCAAACCTGTGGCTTTTCGTTCTTTTTTTTGCTTTTCAAATCCCTAAAAACCTCTGCAATGGAGGCGCAGGCCCCCGCATAGTGAATTTAAGCTTGATAATGGCCTTGGTTCCTCGCACAGCCTTCATCATTTTTCCTGGAACGTTCAGAAGTAGCTCATAATCCATCCCCAGACTGAAACCAGTGGCCTGTGTGCTAATTATATTGGCAGAAGGGAGTCCTATACGTATACCCACAACTCCAGTGCACCCATGCTAAGTTGAAGAATGGCTTTGGCATCAAGCTGGTGTATGAATTGCAGGAACACAGAGTTTCAGGCAAGCTAATTTACACGATTAAGTTGAGCTTTATACCATGGAGAAGTAACATTTGTTTCTCGACTGGTTTTCTCCCTCTGCAGCAAAAAGCTATTTTACGAAGGCAAGAACAATTACACCAGTTATTCTGGCTCAGACTGAGGGTCCATATAATTACTGCTCCGCTTCCAGCAGTGGCCATAAGCAGACTTTCGGTGAAAGTGGTATTTTTGACAGTTCTCTGAAATCAGTGGTTTAACAGGCAACAAAAGCCAGAAAAATGAACATAATGTTGGCCATTACAAGGAAGCGATTAGCAGTAAAAAGCATGATTTTATTTGGAAGTAAATCCCGAGCATGCCCATTTCTGGAGCGGCGTGCCATTCCCATCTCCGCACCTCAGCAAGGACAAGGCTAGAAAAAGGGACAGGGAAAAGTAACTAAAATTATTACAGGAATAAAGCAGCTGAATTGCAAGAAAAAAAAGCCCAAATAGCTGCAACACTTCGATTTAGAGAGGGAAAAGCCTGGGGGATAAAACCGTTGTTTCCAAAATCACCAGTGTAACAGAAGATTTAACTGGAGTACAGTATTGCACAAGGGTATTACATGAAACTAACAGGAAATTGGTTTAAAACAGGTCAGAGAACAAATACTTCTTCATATGGTGGCTAGTGAATTGGCTGACAGTATTGTATTCATAAAGCAATTTAGAGAAATTCATTGATAATAGATCCATTAAATGATACTAAAGGGAACAGGTACCCTCTAACACCCATAACTTGGGGACCGTGGATACTGGGGAAGCAGCAGCCCACAGCCCAGAGGCCAGGCTTGCATCCCTTCCCTAAATAGCATGTCCTCCTGCCGTTAGCAGAGATGGAACACTTGGCAAAACAGACCTTTAGCAGGACATTTCTTACATTCCCTAAATGCTCTCCCAGCCTCTGACAATTTTCTGCAGAGTGGGAGAGCCTGAAGTGGTTTTTTTTTTTCTCCCTACCTAGTCACCCTCATTGGCATTATCTTCCAAGCTCTGGTCCAGTCTCCTCAAACTTTTTGCATCCACAGTATTCTTTAAGAGTTTCACAGCTCTTATATCACCACTGATGCGAAGAGTATTGTTCCCCCCAACACATACATATTTATCACTTTGAGTTTCCTCAACGATTTCTATAGCTCAATGTATCTCAAACATAATCTCCAAGACCTTTACAATTCTTCATTTGCCCTTAGCTTTAGGTTACTCCCAACAGTATTGACAGGCTTTCCCATCTTTCTGCTAGTCTTCTCTTCCAGATGATTTAAGAAAATGCTGAACTGCAGAGATCTCAAGAGACTTTCACTGATAATCTACCGAGAGGTGACCATCTACTTCTCCAACCACCCAACAAAACCCAAAGCCACTATCTCCACACCTCTGCAAGCTGAGTCCCAGGAATCTTCAATCCAGTTGGTTTCATCGATTCCTTAAATATCCTAAGTGCCACCTCTCAAAGACACCTCGTTGTTCACACTGTTATGCTATTGACCTTGCTTAGGCTTCATTTTTCCTCCTTACAGTTAGATCTTCGAGGGTCCTCAGAACTTATCAGAACCAATTCCAAAATAAAACGCATTCCTGTCGCTATGCATTTAGTATAATTGGAATCCCTGGCGACATCCAAATGAGCCATTGAAATGCAAGTCCATAGCTCTTTCAAACAAAGGAAAATTAAGGATAAGAATCCCTGTTTTCTTCTCATAGTAAAATAAAATGCCTGTAAAGTCTGGTTCACAACTGTTCCATAGAAAGACTACATAAAGCCTTGGCTTTGTATTACTTAACAAGAAGAATTAAATTAAGTTTCTATATTGCCAGGAAGAGCACTCAAAGATGAAAATATATGATTACTCTTTCTGTTCTGAGTATATTGCACAGCATATCTACCAGCAAGGATTCCCCAGCACTTCAAAAATACAACTAAACCTAATCTGCACAAATCTCTCATGAGAGCTTGAACAGGCTGACAGCGAGACTCGCCTCATTCAGAATTTCCATCAATTTTAGCCACATCACAGAATACCAAGTAAAGAAACTCCTTAGGCAGGATGGAAGGATAGAGAACAGCCCAAGGTGAAGGTGAAAGCCTTGTACAGACTAGATGATACACAAGAAGAAACGGAGCGTATGGTTGAAGCCCTATCAGGAAAGTTCTCCAAAGAAAAAATGGACAGATACCAGTGGAAATGTGCTGGGGTTTTTTAAAAAGGAGAAAATTAGTATACATAATGCCAAAGGTGGTTTTGGAATAATGATAATTATCAGTAATAAGTAATAATGAACCATTATAACAAAGAAAGTGCAAGCCCCGGACATAGAACTGGAACAGGTTAACTCAATTGTCCGCAAGACAAGAGTCTTTCTTGCAGCTGAGAAAAGCAGCACTAATAAACAAGCAATTTCCATTATTTTCATGGTATGTCTTATTATTCTCATTTTCTTCACACCAAATTTTAGGCGAGTAAGGAAAGGCCAAATACTACAAAGCCACCAAAGAACATAGTCTTCAGAACTAAAAATCTTCTATTCATTGCTCAGTATGCTGTTTTTCCAGCATTTAGTTAAGTGGCAGATCATTCAAAATACGCATTCTTCATCTGTCTAAATATTTCAGGTAACAGACTAAAATACAGACTCGTCCAGAGTATTTCACACTCAGTTATATTAAATTAGGCAAATTTTTTAGTCACAGAATATTTTAGTATATATTACAGTACATCTTACACAAGTGGTATTTGGTTTTATATTTAAATTATTAATTATCTTGGGTTTTTTGACTTTTATTTCTAATATTAATATCTGCCTGGATTCTGTTACTATTTATTTGGCAACTAAAGGTGAAAACCACATATACTGCTGACAAAAAAAAGTCTTACCTCCATTGCTAATGCTGCTGTTTGCTGGTCATAATGATTGAGAAGGTTAGGCATAAAGGTGGTATTGTAAGGCAGATCCTGGCACATCCGCAAGATGATGGGCTCACAAGAAAATAAACTGTGCCCTCTTGTGTGCCCCACCAAAACATCCAAAAGCCAAAGGTACCAGAACATCCAGCTAACAGCCATCCTTCCACAACGGGAGTGGGGCCAGTTACTGAGCCCAGTCAGAAAGCTCTTTCGACTCCTCATGGACCTTCAGATTTCACTTCTGCGGCGATATTTTCGGTCCTCGGATAAGATTCTTCAAAACTGGAATACTCTTTGTGTATGACATTGTTAGCTCAGTCCAGAAGATGATGTATTTGAGACAGAGGTGTGAGAAATCTTGCCTTTACTTTTCTCAGTATTACATGGCACGCATTAGGTGAAAGTATTAATATATTTAACCACATTCCCACACAACTGACCCCATCGTGACTGAACAGCAGTTGAGTTATGTTCTCCTTCTGTTAGGTAACCTGGAATAAAAAACACAACAAACAGAATAAAGTGAAAATCATTGTAATTGATTAAAATATTTTAGCTCAAAATAGCCTGGCATACAAATTGCCTCAAGTTCTGATGTGCAAGACTAGAGGGCCCCTTGACAAGTTTTAATCCCGGTTGCAGACTATTTCCGACGGCAAAAAAGCTGGTATGCTGTAAAACTCTGCCCAAAAAGGATGGTGACAAGGGGGAATGTATTTACAATGAAGAAAAATATTTTTAGGAAACCCCATACTTTTAATTTAACCATGAGAGCATTACAATTGTTGACCACACTGAAACCAAGCTATTTATGACTCAGCATCTCCACCGGTACATTCACAGCGATAGCATCTCTTTAGTTGCACGGCCTCATAACTTCTGCTGAATAATTATAAAACAAAAACAAAACAGTCACCACCACCAATACACAAGTCCCAACTTGCAGGACTGAAGACTACTGTCCTGCCCGACAAGCTACACTCATGCTCTGGCTACCTGTGTACAAATATGTCATTTTAAGGCCAGTTGTAAACAGCTTTTTTGTTCCCTCTAACCCATTTCACTTGCACACACCTCACACCTTGCTCTCTGGAAACTCTCCTAACAGCTAAGGAGAAGCCAGAAGACAGCGTCCTTTGACCACCACTCTCGCAAAGACGGGAATTGCAAAGGTGGCTACGTGTGGTTGCTCTGCCAGTTCCACCCTACCTATAGAGCCAATTCAAACAGCAGCCGTTCCCCAGGGCTGCATCTGCATTTTCTCAGCACTAAGGGGCTGGAGGGGAACAAGGAGAATGGGGACTCAGCACATCGTGCTCATCGACTGGAGAAACAAACTCTGCAGTTGGAGGCTAAAGCACGGGAAAAGTGGACAGAGCCATAAGAGTATAAAGAGGCTCTTTTCTTGTGACATTTTTGTCTTACAGCAATGCAATTTGCAAAATTCAGTCTCTAAATAACTGCTTTTAAAAAAATTATGGTTAAAAAAAGGTAACAGAAAATTTAGAAATTCTGTTTGAACCAGAAAACCCCAAGTACTCCATGGATATTCCCAGGAGTAGGCGATCACAAATTTGAACAGATTTCCAATCTTGAGAGAATAATGTTTTTCCTTAGATATTCAGGAAGGGAAATAAATTCTACACGTCAGAGAGGGAAAAAGTTTTTCCTTTCTCCCTAATGCAAAGAATTAATCACCAGACTTCTGCTGGTATCAGCCGATCAGAAAAGTTACGTATGCACCCCTTTTGTTTACATAGGCCCATCTTATGGTCAGAAAAATTAAATGCCTCTTTAAACCCTCACATACTTTGTGGGTTGGACTAGATAATCTGGAGGGTTTCTTTCCACCCTAAACAGTTCTGTGCTTCTCCTCACGATCATGTGTGGTAATGGTTTTGGCTGTAGCTGTTGGTAAAAACAAACATGCAAAAAGGAAAAAGCCCGAGATGCTAAACATAACCATGTTAAATTAAGTTCATTGACAACTTGTTTTCACAAGCTGCTGGCTCTCTCACAGCTATTGACGGGGAATCCATGTTTGAAGCAGCATTGAAGTATAGAAAGAAAAGATTACACAAATCGTAAAACTGTTCCAAACCTAGGAAAAATAAAACACGACATAAAAAAGCAGAAAAGAGAATTATCTACACCTTAAGCTATGTGGTAGAACCAACCAGTACAGCTCAAATCACGGTGTCTTGCTTATATTCTGAAACGAGCAAGAAGAGCAGTCAATGTGCCGAATTTAAAAGATAAAAATTAGCCACAATGTTTAAGACACGCTACATCTAACCACACATGATTTCAGTCCAATTTCAAGTTCACGTGGCCCTGAAAAGCTAAGTCCTTCCGATCTAAGGAAGCCATTTCTCAGACTTATTTTTCAATAATTCGGTGCCTCTTTCAAAAAAACCCAAAAAACCCGAAGACCTGAACTATCCCATCTTCCAGGCCAGCGCCACTTACCCCTAAAGGTTTCTGCATAGTCTCAGATCCTGACCAGAGGATTACAAGTTATAGAGAGAGACAAAATCAATTCCTACCTAGTTTTGTACAAGGTCCCTAATCCTCTTTCAATCTAGCCTTTTGATTTTGACATTTCACTAATAGTTTCCTAAGCTCAGGAAAAGCAGCTTTTTCAGTTCATTGTCATCTCCAAAACACTTGGCTTCAAGCAATGTTTTTTTTTCTTCCCCCCCCCCAAACAGTTTGGCCACCAACTCCAAAAGAGTTTATTCAACAACTTCAGCAAAGTCAACTTGTAGTGTGGATTAGCGATTGACTTTTTAGCACGTTCCCTGTAATTCAGGTGCCATTCCAGCAGCGATCAGCAGATAATGCTTCATACAAGAGCTTCAGAAGCAATACAAGATGAAGAGTACTCACACCAGGCATTGTGTTAAAGTTGGAAGCACAAACATTGGGCAAATCCAGGTCAGGATCTACAGTCTTGGGAAAAAGTCCAAGAACACTTCACACCAATCATCATATTAATGACATTCAAAGTAGAGACTCCAAACAAATCCACCCATCCTCTGACTTCTTCACAACCCCAAACTGAAAAAAATGTCCAAAAAAGCCCAGGCTCAACAAGCCGTGAAAAGTTTTAACTCTGCAAAAAGCAGAAAAAAAAAAAAATTCATCATGTTCTTTCAGGACTTTTCCATGTTATGCTTGAGATCTTATTACTATATAGTATCATAAAGGCAAAGAAGAATATATTTCATAGGGCCAGAAAAGAATGTCAAATTATATAGCTTAGTCACACAGTACCCTTTGCACCAAAAGAAAAATATCTAGGTGAAATTAAGAAAAAAAGACAACCATATCATTGCGAAAGGAGACGGAAGTTTTGCAAACGAGCATATAGATAACCTATTAATTGGTGTAGACAGATGAATGCTGTAATAAGCAATCTTTAGTGTCAAGATAGTTTCTCACCACAGATCCAGTTCTGTATAGTCTTTGTTAAGCCACTACATATGAAATGTTGTGGTTATTTTTATATGTATATGAAAACAAAACAAAACACTTTCGATGACACTGGGGATAAAAGAGGAGGAGGGGATAACTACCCACCTACCCCAAGGCACTGCAAAAAAACCTGTGGGCAAAAGTGGTAGGAAACAGACAGTTTGTTAGTGTGGTTATGGATTTATACATGATTTATGATTATAAGAAGTCCATGCAATTCCTGCTGTAAAGGATAAATTAAGACATGCATAGACGACTATTAGAAAGAGTAAAAATTGTGAAATGAAAGAGTAGACTCCCAAAAGTGAATTTTTTTTTTTCAAATCAATTTCAAAGTTACTAAAGGGGCAATAGGAAGGAGGGACAATGAGAAAAAAGCCATCAGACTTCAGAGAGAAAGCATGTAGGTGGATTAATTCATGGCTATCTGTCCCAGAGAAATGAGGTGATAAAACAAACTAGACTCCTCCTTGACACGTGAGAAGACAAGGAGATGTCACCTTAGTCACTCCCCACCCAATTCTGATCACCGAGAAAGGAAAGGAACTCATTCATTGCATACAAGCACTGGCAGCGTTTCCCCAACCCATCCCACCCACATGAAGGCACAAAAGAAGAATACGTTATTCTCCCAACTCCCCTTTAATTAGTCAGTGGGAAAGAAACTCCGGTGCTGTACTCCCCCGTTCCAGTTCTGTTATTTATTAAGGGAGAACCACGCTATAATTCCCCACATCCTCTATTTCACTTTAGGAGACCACGGAGGAAAGAGGGCACATGCTACACTCTCCCACGCTCCTCCTCGCCGTACCACAGGGCAGAATGAAGAAAGAGGCAGAGTATCTCTTCTTCTCCTCTCCTTTCACACACTGACACCACGACAGTCCCTGCTCTGCTCCCCGCAGAGAGGGCAGAAAGGCAGAAACCCTTTCTGGTAAGATTCTATATGTACATGGAGGGGCAGGTCCAGCATCTCTCTCCGTCTGAGTTCATATTTCATGGGAAGCTAAAGGAACTGGAGGGGGAGCCAGCTACCACCCCTTAGATGGGGAGAGAAGGTAGGGTGCAGGCTGAACCAGCATCCCCTTCCCCTTGAATCCTCTCTGTCTTTTAAAGGCGAAAGGAAGAAGCACACACACGGGACTAGCATCCTCTTGGATTCCTGCCACATTGCAAAGGAAAAGGATGGATATAAGCACAGAAGATTAGCACCCCTTCCCCCTGGGTCTCCACTGCATCCATTGCAAAAGGAAAAGGAGCGTGTGCGTGGGTAGAGCCAGCATCCCCTGGGTCCCTGCTGTGCTGCAAAGGGAGAAGGGCGAGGGAGGCGTGGATGGGACCGGCATCCCTTTCCTCCTGGGTCACCGCTACCGCGC
This sequence comes from Arenaria interpres, assembly GCA_013399435.1. NCBI lineage: Eukaryota > Metazoa > Chordata > Aves > Charadriiformes > Scolopacidae > Arenaria > Arenaria interpres. The sequence continues at coordinate 305,563 of VXAK01015419.1, forward strand.
TGCAAGGAGAAAGGAGGCAAGCGTGGGACCAGCAACCTCCTGGGTCCCCAAAGCACTGCAGGAGAAAAAGTGGGGGTGGGTGGCACCCCCTGCTCCCCGGGTGCCCAGCGCACTGTTGGGGAGGTGGGGGGCGGTGGATGCCCCTTTCCTTTTGGGCCCCCACACAGCAAGGGGAAAAGGATGGGAGGACGCACATGGACCAACAGCCCCCTCCTCTGCAAAGTGGGGGGGACGGCAGAGCACCTGGGGCCTGCACCCCCCTCCCCTTGGCTCCCTAATGGCAAGGGAGGGGAAAAGCTTGGGGACTCGCACCATCCCCTCCTGCTGGCTCCCACCGGCAGGGAAAAGGGGGAGCGGGAACGGCCGGGACCAGCATCTCCCGGCCCCCAGGCGCTGCCGGGGGAGAAGGGGTGGATCCAGCACCTCCATGTCGTTCAGCGAAGGACAGGACGAGCATCCCCTCTCCTTCCCTCGCCCGCCGCACCGGAGCCGGCGACTTGACCCTCCGCTCCCCCCCGCCCAGAGGACGCTCCATGGCCGCCCCCCACAGCGCCGTCTCCGGGAGCGGGTGTCTCTGCCCTTGGCGAGCGAAGCGGCCGCCGCGGAGCTGAAAGAACGGCATCCCTGAG
>VXAK01015419.1:306407-335555 GCA_013399435.1 Arenaria interpres
GGTCTGAGGGGACACGAGGGTGGACGGATCCCCTGGGCACACGGGGCTGGGCGGGGGGTGCGTGGGGCAGGGTTACAACCGCAGCGGGGCACGTGCTTTGGTGTTAAAGGCATCCCATTTAGTCCAATGATGATTTTTTGGGGGTCCGGGGTCCTCTAAGACCTTCTTGGATTCTTCCTCTGTGTCCAGGCAGGCCGGCTGTTGGCTGCTCTTGTCTTGTTGATCTACAGCCTCTGCTGAGGGTTGTCGCCTCCTTATCTCCTGCTTGACGCTCCTTGTGCACCTGCACTCACTGGCAAAACATGGGGAACTGAAAAGTCCCAGGCTTAGGGAAAAACACTATGAAAACATCAGTGTAGTATCAAGATTTACCTCATACTAAAAGGCTAAACACAGCACTGTACCAGCTGCTAGGAAAATTACTAAGAAAATTAACTCTATTGTGGCCTAAAGGCTTTGGCGAACCTAGCTTCTTATGCTAAGTAAAGCTGGGCAAGCAGCATAAATCACACCGTCTTATAACCCTAAGTAATTTAGTCTAATTAAAACTTACTTACGTGAGCTAAACAACCCAAGAGCGGGGCACTGGGGGGGACAAACGCAGTGTGGCATGGGGAGGGGGATACAAACGCAGTGGGACTCGGAGGGAGAGTGGAAAGAGAGGGGAGTACAAACTCCATAGGGTATGTGGAGGGGGTAACGGATGCGATAGGATGCAGGGAGGGAGTCTGACGGGAAGATGGAAGACCCCAGTGTGCCCATGCTGTGAGGAGAGAGGATCTCTGATGTACCCCATGGAGAAAGTCTGAATGTGATGGTGGGGGACACTGAGGCACAAAGGGCCTGGGGTTGCCCATCTGCCAGCACTGCCAGGCCTGGTGACAGAGGGGATTGGTGTTGCCTTTGGGTCCCAGGAGAGATTTCAGTGTGTGAGTGCACTTAGAAACATAAATGCTCAAAGGGACAGGGCATAAAGACATCACGCAAAGAGGATAAATGGGTGGAAAAAGCACTAATATCTATTGACACAAGTACTGAGCAGCTGGGGTTCGCTACTGACTTTTAAAGTGGAGCAGGGAAAGCCATCAGGGCACCACAGGAGATGGGGGTGCTGGGCAGTGTAACTGTATGTGCTGCAGGACTAGGGAAGTTCTGGTGGACTTTAAGGTAAGAGCATCATGGATCATCCAACTGCATAACAGAATATAAATCCAGCAAGGCTTGGGGGAGAAAAGGAAATGCTTTATTCTCTAGGGATAAAAAGGACCTTGCTGTTGTTTTATTTAGGAGAGAAAAAGTGTTCAAGATCAATACTGACCAGTTCCCCTGGGTGTAGTGTAACTGGGACTATGCAGTGCTGTGACAGCTCAGTGCTGTGACTGAGACAGAGCAGGGGTGGGAGTTAGAGCTTCTGGGCTCCGAGCAGATCTTGGAGAACGTCTGTAATGTGGACACAGAGGACAGCAGTCAGGTATTGACACCACCAGGGAGGGGAGATAGCTGGGTTTCTTGGAGACAAAAGAGGGTATTAGTCCTTTGGAGCTGAGTGGTGCTGTGGGATAAAAGGAATAAGGATAGGATAGTATAGGATAGGATAGGGTAAGATACTTCAGTTGGAAGGGACCCACAACCATCATCTAGTCCAACTGCCTGACTATTTCAGGGTTGACAAAAGTTAAGGCATATTATTAAGGTCATTGTCCAAATGCCCGTTAAACACTGACAGGGGTGAGGCATCGACCACCTCTCTAGGAAGACCATTCCAGTGTTTGACCACCCTCTCAGTAAAGAAATGTTTCCTATTATCTAGTCTGAACCTCTTCTGGTGCAGCTTTGAGCCATGGTTATGAAGAGAATGGGTATGGAAGTTAAAGCAGCATGGCAAGGGCATTGGTAGGGGACAATGGTGTGGAGGAGCACAAGGAATTGGGAGTCTGTTGGTCATTGGAGAATATCACCTCTGGGATGGTATATGGAGATACCAATGCCCTGGTGGGCAACATGGAGCAGTGAGGAATGCAGAGTCTGTTATTCACTGCCTGGGGTAAAGGCGATCATAGGGGTACTCAAACCTTGGGTTCTTGTGCACAGAGATGCACAACAGGTTGCCCAGAGAAGCTGTGGCTGCCCCATCCCTGGAAGGGCTCAAGGCCAGGCTGGATGGGGCTTTGAGCAACCTGGTCTGGTGGGAGGTGTCCCTGCCCAGGGCAGGGGGGGTGGAACTAGAAGGACATGGACCTGTTGGAGCAGGTCCAGAGGAGGCCACAAAGATGATCTGAGGGCTGGAGCACCTCTCCTATGAGGACAGACTGAGAGAGTTGGGGTTGTTCAGCCTGGAGAAGACAAGGCTCCGGGAAGACCGGAGTGGCCTTCCGGTATGTGAAGGAGGCCTACAAGAAAGCTGGCGAGGGACTTTTTACAAGGGCAAGTAGTGATAGGACAAGGGGGAATGGTTTAAAATGAAAGAGGGGAGATTTAGATGAGATCTCGGGAAGAAATTTTTCACTGTGAGGGTGGTGAGACCTTGGCCCAGGTTGCCCAGAGAAGCTGTGGCTGCCCCATCCCTGGAGGGGTTCATGCCATCAGAGCAGATGTGTTAACTGAGGAAAAGGCATCACTGTGCAAAGCGGGGCTAGCTAGAGGGAAAGGAGGAACGCAGGATTGGCCTCCTTGTTGTAAATCATTGCAAATGTGCACTTAGCCTTCTGCCCTCCTCCTCCTCCCATCTTTCTAGGTCTCCTCCTACATATGAAGATCTGTTTCACGTTATCTTTTCCACTCAGAGCTATCCTCTTGAACTTTTCCATTTTGAGTGCCCCGTAGTTTGGCCTACATTCTAGATTGTTTTTCTGTTACTGCTGTTTAAAGCATTTCTTCCATAGCATCCATCGTCGCACTGCTTATTGTCGATAGAATAATTTACTATAAAAATTACTTTCCTGTCTGAGCTTGAGATTGATTCCATTAAATTCTGTTTATTTGCAGCTGAACTCCTCGACTCTGCCACTGTAGTCACATGGATCAATGTGATTAGGCTCTTTCTCTACAAAAATGCATCCTTAAACCTCTGAGTGCACCGGGCTCTGTTGAACCACAAAGGCTTACTGTTATAGAGATGTGGTCAAAAACGTTAATAAAGTGGGTCTGCTCTTAAAGGACTTGTTTTGAGTATGGTTTGCACAAACCTCTGGAATGCCATTCCAGAGGGTTAAGCAGAGATTAACCCAGCTAAAGGAAATGATCCCAATGTCCTTAGTTAATATGATATGATCATTATGTATTGTTAATCTTTCTTAAATGCAATCACATTTTTTTAAACCCAGGGCTTGACCCAACTTGCACTGATATCAGTGAAAGTATTTCCATTGGCTTCAGCAGGATTTCGAGCGGTCTTAAAATTATCTTGATGTTAGACAACGCCATTCGTCGTTCATGCCCTGTGAAATTAACGTATGTCTTCTTCATATATCTCAAAACACACATATCTCTGGGTTCTCCACTCAGTATATCCTTTCATTCAGACTGTAAACCATGCCTAGGTACTCTCTGGCTGCATTAACTCTGGCAGTTTTGCTCTTTTTTAATATTTGTGCTCTGCCAGGCTCACCTGCTCTCTGCCAACCGTGTACGGTAACGGCTTTGAAACAGCTGGAGACCTCTGACCAACTTGGCGTAAAGTTAATCAAACACAACCAGCTTGAAAACACATATATACTCCTAAAACTTGGTCTTTCCCCCAAATCTCTTTTGCAGTGATATTTATTATGCCTGCCACCTGCTCCTGCATTGCCTTTTTATTTTTCCTAAGAGAAAGATATTAGATATTTTTTTAGCGTCATGTATCAATGGCTTTTCTTCTCTGGGTAGTGAACCAGCATTTTCCTCACATATATTTAAAGCTTGATTTCTTGTTAGCCTCATCTTGCTTTTCTTGCTGGTTGAATGTTTTCAGATCAGCCGAGCTTGATGAATTTCATCCCAGGATACGTGAAGAACAAGCTGGAGCAATCTCTGGAATGTTATTTTGGGCAACCAAGGGAAACACGTGCTCTGAAGTGACACTGCACAGTCCTGACTTCACCAAAGAATTCATCCCGTAAACGCGCGCCGCTGAGGTTGGAACTGGGGTTGCCTCCCTCCCCTCATCGCGATTTTGAGTGTAGCTGGGGGGCTGAGGAGCAGAGGGGAGGGTGGTTGTGTGACTGTGCTAGCAAAGGGGCGGCGAGGGAGGCATGGCAGCCTGGCACATCACGTACAAAGTTAAAATCTTTGGCTATGCCCACCTTTTTGCCTGATGCAGCCCTGTTGACGCATTGTGCTCAAACATCAAGTGCAATTCAGGTGGTTTTATGGCATATGACTTCTGCCGTGAGCCATATTTTTAGGACCGCAAGAGGGTCCGGAGGCACGACTGTCTCTCTGGGCTATGAGCTGTTAACACACCAGCTTGCGGAGGTGCTTTGTGAACACAGCTCCTCCAGCCCCAAGAAACCAGTGTCTGCGTAGGGAAACTGGAACATGAATCCAGGGCTGGGAGTGTGCTCCGGTGACAACTGATGGTTTTGTGACTAATGGAGAAGGTTGTCCCTGAAAAACAGGACATGGTTGCCTGAACCTGTTTTTTTGGCAGTGGAGCGGTTTCTCTAGCTTGTAATGTTGAATTTCTGTGCATCGGAAAGGGCAGGGGCCTTGCATAAAACCAAACCAAAACAAAAACAACCCAGTAAGCGATCCCATCATAATGCGTATCCCAAATGCACCTACTCAGTTGCACAAGAAGCCTCCAACGTTGGCCAACTACAGGATGTGAAGCTTTGAAACCTTAGGAATTCTTTTAGCTTTCAGTGGCTTCTCTGTGGGAAGTTAAAATTTGAGTGTGCAGACAATAAGTTATATAAAGATCTTTAGCAAAAAAAAAAAAGAAAAGAAAAAAAAGAGAGAAGGATCTCAGACTCTTGTAATGAACTTATTTCCTAACCACAGACCATCACCAGATGCAGAGAGCAAGATATAACAGATTTTTCTTTTTCTTTTTTTTTTTTGACTTTATACTTCTTTGATTCCATAATAACTTAGGAAAGAAAGGGAGGAAAAACCAATCAAAAAAGGTGATGTGCCCAGACAGATCCTGCAGTGGGTTTTGAAGATTAATCTTCCATTGATATAAACAGGAATTTTGTCTGGGTAAGGAACGGGGGACTGGGCTTTCATGCCAGAGCTGTAGTAGCTGCAAAGGTCCATTTTCTGGGTGGTTTTTAGGTGCTTGGGTTCAGGGTAGGCTGACAAGCAATTCGAAGTTACTTAGTGGAGTTGCCTTTTCTTTTGTCCCAGAAGTCCTATTATTCATCTTGCCACCATGAAGCTTTAAAGCAGTCTGAAGTGTTCATGGAAAAATTGCCTTATAATTATATGCAGGGAACAGATATTTTTTTAATGTGGTAAAGAAATGACTTGGTTTTCAGGCTGCTGCAGCTTAAGCCTCCAGTCTGGAAACTGGACGCCTGGGGTGAGCAATGACACTATCCTGCTGAATCCAGCTGCAGGATAGAAGATGAAAGAAAAAAGGCTTTTGCTATGTTTGGGAAAAAAACTGATGAAGGAATGGCTTTGTCTGACCATGGTCCAGTTATTTGATGTCACAAAAGGGAACGGAAAATTTTGTGAAATGACTTATTTACTTCACACAGGAATTTTTGTTTAAAAGAGCAGCAGAGTCAGTCCAGACCATCAAAACCAATCTGCCTGAACACAGGACCCTGAGAGATTTCAGTCAATTCTGAACCGTTCTGGATTTCATTCTTTCAGTTAAGTGTCATAGAAACAAACTGGCCCTTTGAGACTTGGCATTATATACCCATCAAGATCAGTAAAAACCTCGCTAGTATCACTTAAGTTGATGCACAAGTTATCTGCAATCTTTAGTGCCAACAACGGCAAAGAGAAATTTTATGTACTTTCTAGCTTGCTGCAAATACCCTGTTGTGGTTGTTCATGCAGCAAAAATCAAAGGCATATTCAATAACAATTGTGATGGGGAAGACTTGAGTATTTATATCACGTTAGTGCACCGGGGTTCCATCAGAAAATCTGGCCTTTGCTGTTACTGTGGGTGCATAAAATAAAAGGCCTTACCCTAATTGACTTTCAGCTAATTTTACTTGTATCATTGTTATGCTATGACATCCTTGGATTCCTTCTTAAAATTATTTGGTTTTCACTAACACACTGTGAGGGAGGAGCACAGAGATAATGTTGGTCTTTGTTCTGTTCAGTTGTTGTAGCCGCTAGTACTGAGAAGACACCAGAGGACCCACCACCTCCCCTGTTTATGGCATTCGCACCTCCTAGAAACATGGATGGCCTCAAGCTACAGACCAAGATGAGCACATGGACTCCACTGAACAATCAACTCATGAATGACAAGGCAAGTTCCATGCAAATGGGTCAAATTCATAGAATTACAGAATTGTTGAGGTTGGAAGGGACTTCTGGAGAACATCTAGTCCGACCCCTCAAGGCAGTGTCAGCTGGAAGCATTTGCACAGGATTGTTGTCCAGTCAGTTTTTGAATATTCTCAAATCCCAAGACAAATTCTCAGGTTCATGTCACAAATTCTCAAGTCCTAGAGAAATTTAACTTACGTTTTTGCCTGTGTAGGTCATGAGCCATGGAATACGATCATAAAGATTTTGTAAAAATCGAAAAACTGGAAGTTCTAATACGCATTGTTTAAAGCATACAAGTATTTAGTTCAAGTATTGTATTTACCAAATCAGTTGTTTTTAAACAGCAACAAAAAAGTTCATTCGATGATTAGTGAAAGTTGCCAAATTATTCTTTTTTTCCTGCTCCAGAAGACTTTCGTTTAACTCCAGAGCAAATGGAGTGTCAGTGTTACCTTCCAAGCGGCTGATGCGCTCCATCTTTTGTAGGAGAGACCTCAGAACCCGTGCTCTGGCCTCTCTGCTAAGCCTGGCAGTGACAAGCTTGATATTTTGGAAGCTGAAGTGATGCATTTCATTTATAAATAACGAGGTGCATTTCCTGACCTCCCACTCTGAATGCTATATCTGGGATCTGCTAACATAACTGAGGGGGGTTTGGCTCGTGTATCACCAGGAACATATTCCTCCCCCAGAATTCAGTTTAAATTTCTGGGGATGATTCATGGAATTGAATCCAGAGTGGGCCATTACATCATGTAGACTGGCGTCCTGGATTTCTTGGGCCTTCTTGTTTCTCACAGTTCTCCCAGTCTTCATCTCAGGAACTAGAATTTGGCTAAAATATATCTTCCACGAAGGTATCCAGACTTCCTTTGGGGTTATAAAAAATGACAAGTTCATCACTTCCCTGATAATTTTCTCATGATTAATCCCCTATACCATAAAAAGATGAAACCTTGTCTCCTGCCTGAATACCTCTAGCATTAGTTTCCATCATTTAAATCTTCCCTGCTGGCTTATTAAACTCTTCTGTAACCAGTAGCTTTTCCTTGTGGAAGGACTTTTACCCTACTTCAAGCCAACGCTTGAACTTTTTTTGATAAACTAAACAGATTGAGCTCTTTGAAGTCCTTTCAATCTGGCATATTCTCCAGCCTTTGAATCATTTTAATGTCTGTTTCCTTACGCTCTTTAAAACATATTTGTACAGATGCACATCACCGTGCAATAAAGTATGATCTAACTAGAAAGAAGTATGTGGGTAAAACCACCCTTCCCACCTTCTCACTCCTCTGCTCCTTAGGCAGTCTCATGTTGCATTGGGCTGCAGCAAAACTTTTAGGAGCTCATATTGGATTCTTGTCTTTTGTAAAAATACAAAACAATGTTTTATTTTAAAATCCAACGCTTAATGACGTTCCAGGTAAGAAACAACTTACCGTAATCTCCCAGACCTGCGCTCAGCGATGTACTTGTTAATAGAACAGGCCATGAGGGGCAGGCGTGGTGCGAATTCAGAGCTGATCCAAGGCAGAAGTGTTTAGGCTCCATCTAAAGCATTGTTAGGAGCAGATCCAAGAACAGTTAGTAGAATAAATTTGCTACCTGGCTAATTTTGGGTAATCCTGGGGGTGCTCCATTAGTAGTTTCTGTAGATTTCCCTGGATTTTCAAACATACTTAAGAGAACACTTATCTGCATTGTTGGTAGGACCCCTGTCTCTCCTACCTTTTGTACATCCTGGGTCCTGCTACCTCCATCTGTGGTTTTCTGCCCTTACAGCAGCTGTTAGAGCAGAAAAGGCTATCCAGGGTGTTACTACTGGGGCATGGCCAATCATGATCATTTTAAAGCCAGGCTCACTATCAGGGACAGACCAAAGTCAAGAAATCAGAATTGGGAAACCTCGAATTCATGGTCAGAGAACCAGAGGTGGAGTCTTAGCTGTGCCAAGGTTGTGCTACAGCTAAGGATGGAGTGAAGGCAGGAGATAGGACAGCCTGCTTGCCTGCAACGAAACCAGACAGACTTCAGTATCAGTCCTGCTAAGGAAGGACTGGAAGCCAGGAGATGATTTACCTTCTGCTGGGCAGTGATTCAGTCGTGGGGCTGAAGAGCCCCCAGTGGCATTTGCAGCAAGGGCTGGAGGATTTTGCCAGGCAGCCTTGAACTTGAGCTTATTTACCACTACCTGAAGGCATGGATGTAAGATGACAGGTCTCAAGAGCAACCTAAGCCTCAGGCTGCGTCCAAAGCCAGCCAGCTTAGGTACAACTCCAAGGCCTTGGAGGAGAGGACAGTAAACACGGGCTTGATTAAGGCAGTGGATGATTATACCAATTTTGGGCCATTCTGTTGCTAATTAATGCTTCCAAGTGCCTGGAGTAGGCAGAACTTTCTGACAGAGTTGGCTCAGATGTATCTCCAAGAATGCTGAGAGCAAATGTGTGTCTTTCTTTGATCAAAGACCATTAACATTGCTTTCAGTTATATAAATACATCCCTGCTTCATTTGAATTATCCAACCCAAAACTTAGATCTTTGACTATTCATCACTTGCTTGTGGCAAATCCTTTTCCAAGTTCAGCTTGTTAGGGTTTGTTTTGTTTTGGTTTTTGTTTTTTTACTTTGCCAAGTGTCCCACAAGCAAATAAAGCAAATAATAACTGTCAACATACAAATAAAAGAAATGTCATTTTCCACCCCTTGCAAGAGACACTCCTGCTGAGAGAGACAGAACTAACACTGTCAACTGCAGTACCAGACATCGGCACTGATAATGTCTTTCTCCGCGGGAACCTTCTTCGCAGGCTGTCATAGCAATAACATGTTTGGAGTTCATAATGATCAAGCGTGTTTTCTTCGTTGTGGTTAATAGCTGTTTTTATGTGCAGTTATAAGCTGGGCTTTTTCTTCTTTGATCTGTCTTCTGGAAAAATCATCTACAGCGTTTCCTCACTTCCCAGGTCACAATCCTGAGTACAGAAGGCAGTTTTGTGGTAGCGGGAAGCCACGTGCTAGTACTTTCAGGTCTAGCTCCCTATGGATAAAGGTCAACATCATAAATCCTGCACTGTATTTTGATACTGATCATCCTTCTTGTTAGTTGTCACTGTGAAATAGCCGGGGAACAAAGGCTGGTCTCTGTCTCTTACTGATGGTCTTGCTGTGTCAAGACTGTGTCAAGACTGAAGCCATTGCTCGGGCTAGTTGTATCCGTTCGAGGAGCTTTCAAGGACCCAGTGTCTCCAGCTCGGAAAAACTGAAATTTCTAAAATAAAGAGATGAGAAGCCCAGTTTCTGGTCTCACCGAAGCATGTGAGATGCCACGCATCACGGTATGCCCAAGAGAGTAGAGCGCTATGGTGGCACATTGTGTGTGCAGCAGCTGCAAAGAAGAAGGTCTGCAGAGCTGTCCTTCACAGTTGTGCACACATAGCCCTTGAACTTTAGGGATTCTTCTTCAGTGAAAGGAATGTTCCACAGGAACCAGCCTGTAGAACTGAAGAAGATCAAAAAGAGGCCTTCCTCAGACAACCAGAGGAAGCATCATGTTCACGGGCAGTAGTCCTCATGGGGGGCTTTAACCACCCTGCTATCTGCTGGAAGGGCAACACAGCAGGGCACGTGCAATCCAGGAGGTTTCAGGAGTGCATTGACAATAACTTCCTGGCACAGGTCATCGAGGAACCAGTAAGAAAGATGTGGACTTACTGGAACAAAGCCACTACAGGGCTGGAAAAATTATTAAGGAATTGGAGAATTTGATGTATAGGGAAGGGCTGAGACACGTGTGGTTGTTCAGCCTAGAGAAGAGAGGCTTACAGAGGACCTTATGAACGTGTATAGATATGTGATGAGAAGGATTAAAGAAAACAGAGACAGACTCTTCTTGCTGGTGTCCAGTGAAAAGACAAGAGGCGATAGCCACAAGCTGAAATACAAGAAATTCCACTTAAACATAAGAAAAAACTTTCTTGCTGTGAGGGTGGTCACACACTGTAAGGAGTTGCCACAGAGGTTGTGGGGTCTCCATCCAAGAAGATATTCAAAACCCATCTGGATGTGGCCCTGAGCAATCTGCTTTAGTTGACCCTAGCAGGGAGTTTGGACTAAAAGATCTCCATAGCTTCCTTCCAAACTCTTCCAGTCAGTGATTTTGTTTATATTTTGTAGGTTACATTGATTTTTTTTCAAGCTGCATTTTTCTTACGATATATTGAATCCCCTTTAGGCATTCACTTTTATTTGTATGTGTATCTTTTGTAGGTATTTGAAGAAAGAAGAGCCCTACTTGGAAAATGGGTAAACTTTTCCCTTTAAATATATATTTAAATACAGCTGGATTTCTGAACTGATCAAGAGATTACTGTAACGGGAATGTAAAGCATTGGAAAAGGGGGTTTTGGAGAAGGGGTTTTTGGAAAAGCGGTTTTGGAAAAGGGTTCATTTCCCTGATGCAGATACGAAAGTGAGCGAGCTGTAACTGCTTTACTTTTGAGGAAGGTAAATGTGTAAATTCCCTCAGTGTCCATATTCTGTAAGTTCTGAACTTGGGAAATTATATTCCATCATCAGAATGATCTGAAATGGGATAAGAAGCCGTGGGAAAAGCCTGTGAAGTCTTCAAAGAAGCTACTGGATGTTTAGGTATTGCCAGTGCCTTCTAGCAGGCCTTTGAAACGAGTAATAAATAGGGTGTTATCTACTGAGCACACACAGGTACTGTAATCATTGAGCACCTCACAATCTTTTATTGTCTGTATTTTCCCAGCTCCCACATGAGACAGGGAAGTGCTGTCACCCTGTTTCGCAGATGAAAAAATGAGGCACGGAAAGACATTTGTCTCCCCCAACCACAAATGACTGCAAGTTAGACATTCGGGATGGGGTTTCTCTGGTGTCTGTGTCTGAAACAATATTTAAGCCTGGCTGGTTTGGTCATTACAGGCTCCTTGTACAGTCAACAGAGAGAAAGGGGTACTTCCAGGGGGTAATTAACCTCATTTAATGTAAGATTAAAGAACAGCCCTCTAGAGATGCCTTTTTCTTTCTGCAGCCTGTGGAGGGAGTCATAGCTGGCTGCTGGAAAGGGATAGGACTCTAATGGACCTGCCCAGGAAGCTGATGGCAGAGCATGCAATGGCACAAGATTTGCCCTATTCCTAAGCTCACCTCTTAAATATCACATTGTGCTTTCTCTTTTATAAGGCAAAATCCATTTACAGGCCATTAAGGGAAAGCAGCCGTAATCTGCTCTGTCTCCTGCACAAACAGGAATACAGACTCGGGGACTTTATTGCAATAAATGAGTGAATTCACCGGAATGTATTAATGTGAGCCCTCTGCACATCTCTATAAACAGAACCTGGTCACATACGACACACAAACTAAACAGAACTATAGAAATGATGCTTCTTATCAGCACACTTTGATAAAGTGCATTTGCACAGGAACTTTATTTGAAGTATGATGTTTATTATTTATGCCTAACAGGTCACTCATGGAAATTTTTTGCATATGAACTGGCCTTTACAGACAAGCTCATAGGGGTTGTTCATCTGTATATGAAATATGCTTTCTGTATCTTGTTGACATGCATGCATTTTGATAATAAGGAATTTCATGGATGCTAAGGAAACAAAATGATTGAGTGCTGTTGTCCAAAAACTGCCTTTTAGCGGGATAGTCAGGAACTGACAGACCTAAAACCTGCCCCTTGAAAATTATTGGGTGTTTTAAAACGCCCATGGGATGTACCATGGCAAAAGGGCAAAAATGTTTTCATTAGAACCCCCACTGGAACAGCCCAAATTGGGAAACAGCCTTCCTCCAAACACACATAAGAGTGCTGAATCACCTTCTGAGAGGTTAAATTTCTGACCCTTCGTATGACACTAGATCAGTAGCTCTCATCACGCTCCTCAGAGCTAATTCTCCTTGCGCTGCTGTCATCCATCATACCAATGAAAAGGGTGCAGAAAGCACAAAAGCTGCTCTTAACTCCCTTCAAAGCCTGTGGCGTTATACTACGTGGTATGTGAAGCCTGGAGCACTTTGAGTTTGGGAGAAACCGTGTCAAGAAATCACGGTGCTCTTGGCAGGGCTTTTTATGTGGATTCACATGACCCTCCCGTAGCCCTCTCAGAAAGCACAGAGTAGATGAAACTGCTGAAGGCGGGGGTGGTGTGGCTGGGAACCCATAGTCAGTGTAGTTGTAAGTGCTTTATTAGGAAATCGGACAGCTGAAGTCTATCCTAAGTCCAGGACTGTTAAGCATTTTCGGTAATATCTGGATGATGGAATGGGTAATGCGCTTATCTGCAGATGATACCAGGCTTGGAGAGATTTAATGAACTTTGGAGAGAAGAAATCAGAATGAAATGAACCTGCAGTTTAATAAGGACAAGGGAAAAGTGCTGCATATAAAAATGACATTTACAAAAATTGCAGATCTAAAAAAACCCAAGTGGGCAGCAATTCTGCATAAAAATTTGCTGGCAATTATGGTGGGTCACAAACTGAATATAAGCTGACCGTGCCTCATAATGGTAATAAAGGGAACTATCCCAAAGGACTATCTGAAAGGCAGTGCCGTTCTGGTCCCTGCATTTTGAGAAAGCTGGGGACCAATTGGAGATACTTCTGAGAACAAGTCATACGTGAGAACAGTCTCGGGCCCAGAAGATAACAAAAAAAATCCCTTTACTGTAGGGAAGATGGAGAAAAGACTTAATATCTTTCCAATGACACACAAAAGATATTGGAAAAGGAGGAAGAGAATGATCTGATCTCTGTGTTCACGTTAGACAGGATGAGAAATCATGGTCTTGAATTGCAATGATGGAAACACAATTTAGACACCATCAAAATCCGATGCTACAGATAATTCGCTGCTGGAATAGCTTGCCTAAGGGAAAGGGGTGGAATCTCCGTTGCCGGAGTCTTTGAGAACAGGTCAGACAAACACGTGTCAGGGATGGTTTTGGGAGAGTGGAGCCTGCCTTGCAGCACGAGGTGAACCTGCTCAGTGTTTCTCAACCTTTTTCCATTGAAGGACCATCCACCAGGTTGCCTTGAGCAGCATTGCCACAGTGGTCTTCCTTTACAGCCAAACAAAGAGGAGATTAAACTTTGGATGGATAAACTTTGTTTATTTTATTCCTTCTGATTTTACTTGCCTGCATGCAGGGACTATGTGTGGGCGTCTTCGTTTAGGTTGGTTTTTTTTTTGCAGTTTTGTCACAGAACATAGATTCATAGATTCATAGATTCATAGATTGGTCCAGGCCGGAAGGGACCTCCAAAGGTCATCTAGTCCGACCTCCCCGCAGTCAGCAGGGACACCCCCAACTAGACCAGGTTGCCCAGGGCTTCGTCGAGCTTCACCTTGAATATCTCAAGGGAAGGGGCCTCAACCACCTCCCTGGGCAACCTGTTCCAGTGTTCCACCACCCTCATGGTAAAGAATTTTTTCCTAATATCCAATCTAAATCTCCCCTTCTCCAACTTANTGTTGTGGTCCGTAAAACGCAGGTTGAGAAATAATGAACAGTTGACCTGAAGGGATTTCATTTCTCTGTTTCTGCGCTGCTGGGCAGCCCCGAAGGGCACGGGCCTGGCTGTGCTGTCACCTGCAGTATCCAAGGTGGGCCGTGGGACCCTCGACAATTTTTTGGCTTGTCTCAGATTGCATTCAGCTCCACCAAGTATTGTGGCTTGTTCCCATGCACCAGAATTTGCCAGCTTTGATCCTGCTGGGAACATTTGCGATTAATTTCCTTCATACCAACTCCTTTACCCAGGAGTTATAATACTATATATCATAATACTATCCAGATAGATAGAAAAGAGAAAATGGGCTGCTGTCTTTCAGTTGAAACTCTTCTGAGGGTTAAACTGTGAAAGGGTTAACATCTCCCTGTTAATTTTTCTGTTTTATTCTAGTTGCTTTTATTCTGCATTGCACCCAGGGCAGGTGCCTTGACGTGCTGCCTCTCAGCCTCCCTGGCTGCTGTCTTCTGCAAGCCAAAAATCCCTCCCATTAATTTAAAAAGCATAAAAGCATTTTGCTCTGCCTTAATGCTTGTTGCCATCATGCTGACACCCAGGTTAATATGTTGACAATGAGGCTGGGATTGTACTTGTAGATTAAGACACTTCAGCGTCGGTGTCTCCAGGTGATGTGAGCCTCTCAGCTTCCGTTATAGCCAAATGAGATGGAGAGAAGTCAGGGGAGCACAGGCAGTGATTCAGCTCACCCTGTGGGCTACGTCTTCTGCATGGCCGAGTGTTCCCAGGTGCTGGAACTCGCTCATCCACACTGTGAAATTGTTAGCACGCTCCCTGGCATGATTTTGGCTTTCTTGCTGACAAGAAGCAGCTTGACAGCAGAGATGTTTAGCATTTTGTGGGGTGGACTAGTATGTCTTATAGATACCAGGTGCCTGTCTATTTCATCCCTTTTCTTCTCACCCAAGCCCCAGGTCTCCAACAAATCCTTTCATCAGGACCAGGAGAAGATGGCTGGGGAGGGAGGGGGAAGTTATTTCTGCGTGGATGAATGATCTCCATCTACTTGCAAGCCCTTCTGTGAAAGAGCTTGGTTGATGAATGAATTGGGTCCTTCGTTTGCAGAGCACAGGGATGCCTGAGTGTGATTGTAACCCTGTGAACTCACGGAGCCCCTCTGCTGGGAGGGGGGGCTGAGAGAGTTGGGGGGGATCAGCCTGGAGAAGAGAAGGCTCCGGGGAGACCTTGGCGCCCCTTCCAGTCCCTAAAGAAGGGGGGCTCCAGGAAAGCTGGGGAGGGACTCTGGATGAGGGAGGGGAGCCCTAGGAGGAGGGGGAAAGGTTGGACACTGAAAGAGGGGAGATGGAGATGAGATGTGGCGAAGAACTTCTTTGGTGTGAGGGTGGTGAGAGCCTGGCCCGGGTTGGCCGGAGAAGCTGTGGCTGCCCCATCCCTGGAGGGGTTCAAGGCCAGGTTGGAGGGGGCTTGGAGCAACCTGGTGTGGTGGGAGGTGTCCCTGCCTGGGGCAGGGGGGTTGGAACTAAATGATCTTTCAAGTCCCTTCCCACCCAAACGAGTCTATGATTCTCTGATTCTGTGATATGCTGGTTTGGAGATGAGGATTACATCCCGTTTCAGTGGCTGGTTCAAGTCAGTGAAAGAACCTGTCTCCTACGGCGGAGAGGGGCCTCTTTGGGTTAAGCGTCAGAGCCCTGTGCACTGAGGTCCTGGGCTCTCCCCTTAGTGTCAGGCTGCGTTATTTGTGTGTGTGCACTCATGGATTAATTGTAAACTGATCGCAGAAGCAGGGACTGAGCACTCTGCATCGCCAGCATAGCCTTATGTCACACAGTCCCCGGGGAGACATTGTTCCCCAGGGCTCTGGGAAGGGCACAGAAAAGGAAAAAAAAAACCAAAAAACCAGTTCCTGGCTTGGGCTAGAGAAGGTGCAGCACCTTGAAAAGGGGAATCCGGTCCAACTGGTTGGGTTGCTGTAATCAGATGCAAGGGGAGGAACTGTGGAGAAAGGCAGCCAAATGTAGGATGGGGACATGCTTGTTAATACTGGAAAAGAGACAAATTATGCCTGCTTAACTACTTGGCTGCTGCTGAATGCAGCGGAGAAGAAGCTGAGTGTTCAATGGAGTTTCCCTCGTGGTGTAAGCGCAGGCTGAGGATGCTGGAAGAAATTGCTTTGTTGCAAAACCCGTGGCAGAATGGGAAGAGTTAAATAGGAGCAAATATTCTGTCTTCTCGAAAGAGAAGCGAGATTTGCTTTGATTAGTTCACTTAATCTTTGGTGAGGAAGAGAGTAAGCCAGATACCCCCTTGTCTCTGGAACATATGGGAGAAATTTATCTTTGCAAATTGGTGATTGTGGATTGTTTTAATGAGAAGAGGATGTGGCTGTGCTCGTGAATGGGGAGTCTGTGCAGCAGAAGCTTTGCCCCCTCGCCATGTGCCAGAGAAAGCCTTTCCTACAGAGCTGCGGGTGAGAAGGGGACAGGCAGAACCTCCTCTGCCCCCTCTGCTGCGCCTTGGTCTGGTTTTGTTCTTGTTTCTAAGCCCCACATCCAAAGGTCCTGCTGCAGTTTTCCCTTAGTACTCAGCTAAAAATCGTTAGAGGTGGAAGTTATATGCAAAGCAGGGATGGGAGGGAAAGGGTGTATCCCTTAATTTGCCACCTTTCTGAAAAGGCATGGACATTTGGGAGCTTTCTTCTATTTGGCCTCCTGTCTCTGGGATCTCAGGAATGCCAATTCCACCGTTTCTTCTTGCTGACCTTCTCGAAGGTCTTGCACGGATGTTTACAAGGAGAAGAGCTATTTGCTTCTTAGAGGTTATTCTCCAGTGCTGGAATTAAATGCATTCTAGTGAAAATAAAGAAAGAAATAAAGGATTCTTTAAAATAATCTGGAAATAAATTACTTCTTAATTGCCTTTCATCTGCAGAGTATATTTTAAACTATTATTTTGCCAGTCCTCCATCTGACCATAGATTTTTTTTAAAAAGAAAGTACCTAAATTTCTAGTGTATATTGTTCTGAAAGGGAAAGGAAAGGACATTGGACATTAAATCATTTATCCATAATCTAAAAAATATTGAAAGAAGTGCATGGTTTTTTGTATTATTTTTAATTTTTGGAGGTCATGTTTAACTAAGGACTTCAACTCCCCCTGAGGTTAAATGCAGAAACTGATGTGCTGTGATTTAACCTGTAGGGAGCAAGTTGTCAGCTGGGGAAAGCTGGCTTCAGGAAATAATCTTGTCAAAGCAGAGTGTGCATTTTGGGGATGGCCAAGGCGTGAGAAAGAAACAAACAGGGAAAAGCAGCGTTCCCCAAACAGGGGAATTCCCCAAACGGTTCAGTTTTCCCTTTGAAAAAGAGGTGAGTTTGGGTGAAGGCTGCTTTTGCTGTGCTGGGAAGGAAGATGAAGCAGGAATTCTCTGAAATTCGGATTTCAGGCCCAGGAAGCTACCTTTAACCGTGCGGTTCCCACCAGGGATTCCTGCTGGTCCTGCCAGTGGCTGCCGTGGTCCCCTGAGATTTCCTCCCTCCTGGCACTCCGCGCTGCCCTCCCAGCCAGGACTGCTCTTACTGGTTTTGAGACAGATTGCGCCGATTGTGGCGATGAGGTCAGTCTCCTCCCAGAGATTCCTGCTGACAGGGCCCTTTCCATCCTCTCCTCTCAACACAAGTTAAACACCAGCAACCGCCACTGGTGCTCCCACCCTGTTTACACAGCTCTGCCCCACTCCGCTCAACACAGCCTTGTTGTTGCCATCGTAGCAAAGCGATACGTGCTTGTGTGGTTACCTCAGTGCTCATTTCTTCCCACAGCCGCTTTAATTCTCCTCTTTAGATACCTGTCATGAGCATAGAAATGCTGTGAAAAACCTTTGTTCCTGTGCTGCCCGGTCTGTGCCGCAGATTTTCCTTCTGAGACATGAGTTTGTCTTTACTCCTGTTCTCTGTAGCAGGGATTCTTCTCTGATGCGGTGGGATTGCGAGAATAAACACTTTCTAAATTGTGAGACTCTCAAATATTGCAGTAGTGGGGGCCATATAAGTGTCAGGAGAGGAAGAAGGAGTGACCTTGTTGTTGTTTGGGACCTGATCCTGTAACACATCTGAGTCTCCTCCTTTCCGTGAGTGAAGCCAAGTCTCGGAGCTCATCCCAGGAGCAAAGAGTCTTGTGAGCGTGAGCGTGTCCTGGACTAGGCCATCCTGGATCCTCTGAGGATTATAAATCATATGTTATGTGGCTTCAGAGTTTCTTTTAATGTAGCCTCTCCATTTGTTCCCAGTTCCTACGTGCTTTGCTCTCGAATGAGTCACCAAAACCTGCTGCTTATGCATTTTCCCTTGCCTTAAATGTCGGCTTTATTTTAAGAAGCTGAATCTCCGGTTTCTCAAAACCTGAAACTCCTTTTTTCAGTTTGACAAGTGGACAGATGGTCAGAGGCGAAGGATCCTCGTGGACCTGTTGGAACGCTGCTCCTTGTCACAGCAGAAGTTCTGTGCCAAGCAGCTACAGGATCGAGTCCCCACCGAGGCTCTAGATTTTACCACAAGGCTCCCTAGAGTCCTGTCTTTATACATCTTTTCCTTCCTGGACCCACGGAGCCTCTGTCGATGTGCACAGGTAAAAAAGCCAACACATCCCTAAGGTTCAGAAAATGGGGTCAAACTAGTTTAAAAAAAAGGAAGCAGCACTATTTTTCACCAAAGACAGTGTTCTTCATGGTGCAAGGATGTCTTCTGACTTGGCAGCCGGCTGCCAAATGCTTCATGACGCTTGTGTGAACCCCAGCGCAGCACTTCCACACATCCTAAATTAAGCCAGATTGGCCAGGATTTACAAAAGTGATGAGTAATTTTAGATGCTCGGCTCTACGGCGTTTAACATTTGGCATTTTACAAGATTCTTCCCAAGGAGGAGGCCTGGTACTTTCTGAAAATCATGTTCTTTAAAATACCTCACACCGCGTGCAGAATCATTAATTGCTTTGAAAAATATTGGCTTGTGCTAGTTGTAAAAAACCGCACACGACGCGTTAAGAAAACCAGATCCTTTAAAATGCTTGATGTTAAAGTGTTGGATGTGGAGAAGCAGAGAAGTTACAGATGTGCTTTTGAGCACGGTGGCTTGGGCTTCAGTCTGTTGAACACAGTGGCTAAGACTCCAAGAATATGTTTGCAAGAGGTAAGGTGCTGTGAGGTGATGCCCAAAGTTGTTCTGAAGGAATAAGTTGATACAGGTGACATTATTACTGCACGAACAGAGTACTCCACATAATACTATGAATAGATCGAAATCTCAGCTTGTTTAAAGCTTGCTCCGATATCTTTCTCCAGCATGTCCTGTTTTGTGCAGACGAAGCTCCTGCTCTTCAGTCACAGGCAGGGAGAAGACAGGTTAGGAAATTACTTACTTGGAAAAAAAGGTCTTTCCAGTGCTACTGGACAGCTGCTATTAGAAGCGTGGCAGTGCCAAGAGATGATGTTTGTCCTTAAGCTGGAACAAGCGTTGCACAGAAAGTGACTGTGATAGAGCACAACAGTAGAACAGGAGTAGGAAGAAAACGTTCAGAATGAGTCTATCAGACTTGGGGAGTTTATTGCTGCTGGCTTTTCCTCAGTGGAAACTAATAAAGGGTTTATTCCATCTACTGTACTTGAGTAGAAGTGCAGGAAGTTGCCGCAGACAAGCTGAAATCTTTCCGTAGGTCCACAGGACAAGAGGCAACGGCCTCAAGTTGTGCCAGGGGAGGTTTAGATTGGATATTAGGAACAATTTTTATGCTGAAAGGCTTATGAAGCATTGGAAGCGGCTGCCCAGGGCAGTGGTGGAGTCACCATCCCTGGAGGGATTTAAAAGACATGTAGACGTGGTGCTTAGTGATATGGTTTAGTGATGGGTTTTGTCAGCCTTGGGTTGATGGTTGGACTTGATGATCTTAAAGGTCCCTTCCAAACTGGACAACTTGATGATTCTATGATTATTGGAATATTCACCCTGTGCTGGAGATCAGCTAACACTTAGGGCACTGAGCACGTCATGAAGACCTTGAATGGTTTAAATGGTTTAATGAAAGGTTTAAATGGAGCATAAATAGTGATGAAAAATTGTAAAAGGACATATGGAATTACATCCACAGCACAGAAGTCTCTAGCTGCAATCTTGGATGCTTGAAACCCCAAAGTTTTCAACTTACTGGGCATTCGCAGGTGAGCTGGTACTGGAAATACCTGTCTGAACTGGATCAGCTCTGGATGCTGAAATGCCTGCGTTTTGGCTGGTACATCAACTTCTCTCCAACCCCCTTTGAGCAGGGAATCTGGAAGAAACATTACATTGAGATGGTGAAAGAGCTGCATATCACAAGACCAAAGGTACAGACCTACCACGGCTAGAGATGTTTGGGGCCAGTGGGATAATGGGCTGGTTGTGTTCCTAATCCCTTTGCCTCTTGATATTTCTGTAATCTCCCACTAGTAAAATGAAGGAGATGTCATTTTAAATTGTGATCTAAACTCGTGTGTTGCCACGCACTCTGCTTTCCCATCATCCACCCCTGGTAGGGGGAAAGTGAAAATCTCACCGGTTATGGGAAGCAATCACCAAGGTCTCACTCTGTTGTGCTTCCAGGGTGTTCTGGAGTAATCCTCTACATTTCCCTCTCCAGCTCTCAAGGCTGGTGGAAAGGAAAAAAGCCCCCATTGTGCCTGTTATAACCCTTGGTGTTGTCTCTTTCTCTCTTCTTCAAAGGCCAGGGGGCCGTTTTGGGGAGGTGGAGCATTACTCAGCAGCCATTGCATTCTCCTGAGATTCATGCCTGATTTGCGGGGCTGTGAGGGAGGGATTCTTCTGCCCTGAATTCAAAACCTAGCCCTCTAATTTTAGCCAGACTCCCCGGCAGGCTCTCTCTGTAGCCAACGAGGAGATGCTAAAGCATCTCAAAAGCAGTTCAGCTCAACTTAATACAGACTCTGGGACACGGGCAATGACATGCACTGTGGGGGTGACTATTTCTGTCCACTGACCATACTGGAGCCTGGAGAGACTAATTCTGAGTTATTACCCAATTCTTAGAAGTCTAAAGTTAGGTAAAATAAATCTCACTTTCATTATAGGCTAAAATTTGTTTTCTTATTTTCTTCTCTCTTATTAGACTCCCTCAAAAGATGAGTTTGTAGTTATTGATGTCCAACCAGTAGGAAGCAATGCCCCAGAGTCAAAACTTTTTGTGCTTGGAAGGAGGACAAACAAGGAGAAGAAACAGCTCCCACCGTGGCGTTCACCAGACAAGCATCCGACGGACACCATCCGATTCAACTACCTCAACAACTATAACCCCATCGAGCAGGCTAAGCAGGCGTAAGAGCTTGATCTCTTCTTCCCTTTTTCTTTTTCTGTGGTGTAGGGTATGACTGTGTCCTCTGCGAGCTCCCCCTGCCTGTGCTGCGAGCTGCCTGGAAGCCCTAGAGCTCAGCAACCTGCTTGCAAACCCACTTTGCTGCTCTTTTGGCTTTTGTTTTTTATTAACCTTGGACCTATTGTAGTTGCAGCTGCACTGCTTCGTGTCCTTTCAGCCCAGAGCATGGGCACAGCTTGTTAGTGGCTGCCTATAAAATAGGCTGTAACTCCTGGGGGCGTTACACAGCTGTAATGGGAAGAATCAGGACGAGAGTTTGTTCGAGAGTTTTTTAATAAAGCTGCAAGGTTGAGAGGAATCTGCGGTTTTTGCACAGAAGAGGAAGAATTAATTAATTGTGATGAAGTACAGTTCTACCACTTCAAGGGTCTTCTGGCTGAAAAGAGTTTTAGATTATTGAATAGGGGTGCAGGTGTAAGAGTATCTATGTACTATAGAACATTTAAGTAATTAATAGTATTTGTATCTACACAGCCTGGGACAGCAACAAAGAAAGGCATTTCCCCCCTGAAGTATAGTTTTGCTCATCGAGTTGTGTTAGGACTGCCCCATGTTTTATTTTAACACATCTGGCAATGGATATTTTCAGAATCTTAGGTCTGTGGTCAAATTTCTGTGCATTAACAAGAATCAGTAGGAGCAATAGCAAAGAGGTTGTGGTAAGTCACCCGTGTGCGGTGTTTGGCCCATTCCTCGTTGAAGTCTCTGCTGGTACCACCTCATTTTTCATGGGCTCGCGGCGGTTACCTCAGTTCAGCTGCTGTGCAGTAGCTTATGAAACTGGTAACACCATCATTAATCTGAGCCTGGCGAACGGGTAATGGATTAGCTTGGCTGTTGCCTGGTTCCTGCGGGAGTCCCTGTGAAAAGGGACTGCGGAGGCTCTCACCCAACCGAAGGTGCGGAGAGGAGGACATTCCTCTTCACTGTGCCAACAAAAACCTTGGGAACCAACTGAGCCACGATGAAGGTATCCAGATTGTACTTGAGGTAAACAACTGATAGAGCTGAGATTAGCCCCGTGCACAGGAACAATCAGTCCATGAATTAGCCCAGCAGAGTGATTATTTGGCAAAGCAGTCCTGCACTCGCGGAGGCTCTTTCTCACTGTGATTAACTTTGCCGGACCCATCATTCCTCCGGGCTGTTCCACAAAGTTCCCAGTGTCTGAGCAAAAGCCTTTTATGAATCATTTTTTTAATCCGCGTCCCCTAGTCCCAGGATACTGCTCTACTTCAAAGAGCTTTCCAGTTTCCACCTCACCCTCTTTCTGTAGTACGTTTCCAAACTCTAGCACCATCTGGGGCAGAGTTCGTTGAGGCTTTTAACTAAAGATTTTGACAAAATGCCTTTGGTTGCAAATGGATGCCCTGATAGTATTTTCCGGTTGTGTTAAATGTTTCTCTGTAGCGGCTCCCAAAGGTTTCTGTGACCTTTAGGGTTTCCTTGTGCTGGCTGTGACACAGTGTCAGAAGTGGGACAAGCCCTGTTTGAAAGGTTTAAAAGTTGCTTCTTCCAGCGTTGAGCTGGAGATGCAGCTGAAAACCAGATGCAATGATTCGGAGTTGCTAATGATACAGTAGGCACGCTGACTGTTTTCTTCTCCTAAGTGAGATTTGAGCCTCTATCCATTTGTGCAATGGAGAATATTTTAATGCCTAATGTTCTAGCAAATCTGACATTTATCCGTAATTATAGAGGATTATTGCAAGGAGAGAAGTGAATTCTATGAGATTTGCTTGTTTATCAAGGATCTCCCTTTAATATCACTTAAGCTGGAAGTAATTGCGAGCGTGTAGTCTCATCTGTAATGATTATTCAGCAACGCAGGTGTGTATTTCAGGTGCTGACCCAGCTTCTCACTCACAGAATGATATTCTGGTGCTTCTTTTCTGTCGACACATTGACGACAGAGTCCCCTCTGCAGCCCCTTCCCAGAAGTTCTCCTGCTAAAGGTGAGAGAGGAGAGGAGAGGAGAGGAGAGGAGAGGATGCCGTTTCATCTGGAAGGGACCTACAACGATCATCTGGTCCAACTGCCTGACCAATTCAGGGCTGACCAAGTTAAAGCATGTTGTTAAGGTCATTGTCCAAATGCCTCTTAAACCCTGACGGGCTTGGGGCATCAGCCACCTCTCTAGGAAGCCTGTTCCAGTATTTGACCACCCTCTCGGTAAAGAAACGCTTTGTAATGTCCCATCTAAATATTGCATTCTCCATCCTTTGCTTCTGGGCAGCTCCCTGGGGATTGGATCTTCAGCATTTCACCTGGCTCCCTCTCTGCAGTAGGAACAGTGGGACCATCTCATGCTTGAGTGTTCTTCAAGTGGAGGCCTTTGGTGGAGGCGGCAGCTAATGTGTGGCTTAGGCAGGTGTAAGGTGCCTGTCAACGGTAGCACAATGGCAAAGAGGTCACAGTGCCCCACTGCAATGCCAAGCTTTGTTCTGGATGGCTGATGAAGGCCACGCTCAGCCAACTGTGAGTCAACGTCTAGTTGGTTGAGCTAGGGAGTCTCATGGCAATGCTATGCAAGGTGATCTACCTCACTGCAGGCTACAGGCTCAGGCAGACCCTGCCTGACCAGTGTACGGGGTTGTAAAGAAGAACAGAGAACCGAGATAAAAATCTCTGCCCCCCCAGGCTGTGGTAGGTCTAGTTATTCTTCAGATTAGATGAATTCTTGGAGCTCAAGGTCATAACAACCACTCTTTGTGTAAAACGAATTTCAGAAGTAATGAAATCTATGTAAAATGAGATTCTTAAAACAATAGGAGTGATTTCCCAAAATACAGGGATTTGCAAAGATATTCCGGGAGAGAAAATGGGGTTTGCTGCAGTCTGAATGGGTATAGAAACAAGTATTTTGTTGAGGTCATGAGCATGTGTGAAAAGAGGCAGCAGAACCAGCAGAAAAGCAGCAGAAAACCAAAGCGGTGGCTGAGAGAGAAGGGCTAGAGAGAGCACGTGTAGGCCAGCAGGTCGACTGGAAAACTGGGAGCCAACAAACCGTCCTTTCCATTTGAGTTCTGCTGTGCTGAGGAAAGCTGGACTTGTAGAAAATTCTTTGTGAATAAAGAAGATTACATCAAAGGAATACCTGACGCCGTCATCAAAGCAACGTGTGAGACTAGTCACTGGCCACTTCTTTGAGTCAAAGTTAATCTGCCTAATGTCAGGTTAAATTTTGCAGAATTTAAGAGGTAACGAAAAATTTAAGTTTTTCATAGCTCTTTGACCTGGTTAAAGTCTCCTCTGAGCTTGACCTCGCTCCACACTTGCTTTCTAGTTCAAAGAGAGGTGAGAACTCTCTTGTTCATCCTAACAGGGTGCAGCTGGAATATTGTCATTTAAATGGCAGAGTTGCCACCTCTTTCTTTGTTGGCCATTTGAGAGGAGCCGTTAGCTACGTGCTCCCTTCCACAGCAGTATCAAAACTCCACTGCTGGGAATTCATAGCAGAGAACTGATCCTTGCTCAGCCAAAAAAACCCCCAAATATGGGAAGCGTAACAAGCTACAGTCAATTCTCAATTATGAAGGGGAGAGGAGATGAAGGGAGTCCTAAAAGGAGGTACCACAAAATATATACTTGGGGCTATAAGACTATAATTGGGTATTTACCTCTGAAAAACAAATAAATAGATTTTTACAGCGCAGTTGGGTGAGGGTTTGGCCTGGACAATGCTGGTGCTTCATGTCCCTGAGGAGAACCATAAATCTGTGTCGCAGCTGGGCAGTGCCCAAAAATATGGCAGAATGGTGTTAATTTGAAATCTGGACGATAATTGAGAAATTGTTAGGGGTTTTTTGGGGATGGAATTTTTCGCTGCTTGCTCAGAAAGGCATGAGCTTGTACTATGAAAACTGAACGGCGCCCAAGAGCCGCGGTGACAAACATCGCTGCGGCACGAAGGAGAAGGGACAGAGATCCCGGAGCGTGTTCGCGAGGAGGTTATTGGCTTTAGATGGGACAGTGTGGGAAAAGCTTCAAAGTCACTGAGCAGTGAAATTAAGAACAGCAAAGATGAGACGTATAGTCGAGGGAGTGGTGAAGCGATAGAGATACAGACAGCTTGAATTACAAATTGCCTGGAAGGGGTTATCAAAATCCCGTGGCAGAATTATAGCTGTGACTTTCGGCGTTGCTGCCTGTACGGCAGTTCTCCTAAAGGTAATTTAGGAGAAATGTGCCATTTCTCCTAATTTCTGGTAGGTCTGGTTTGTTTTCTGCCTGAATTGTCCAGGTAGCTTTTTGTTTATATACAAACAGAAAGGAGACCAGCAAGGATGGATTTGTCTCTTTGGGCACAAAGCAATATCGCAGAGGTGCAAAGGGAAAGATTTTTATATCTGAAGTATGGAACCAAGTTAGTGAATTTTCCCTGGGACTCGGATCTGCCTGGAAAGGACCAGGAGGGGCGTTTCTTTCAGTCCCCTGCATGTACGGTTTCTGCTGGAAGGCATCTGGTGTTTGTGCTGCTTGTTGCCAATAAATCAAAAGGTTTGCCTCCCACTTTATCATGAATAATGAATTCCGATTCTAGCCTCGCGCTGGACCCCCGCCAGGATTGTGTCCTTCTGCCTCAAGAAAGAGCCTCGCTACTTCCCATGACAACAGCTCAGCCAAAATACAACCTCCTTCCCCCCCCTTCCTCCAACCAGCTCGGGCTTCTGGAAGCCAGCACTAATTCAGTCAGATAATTTATGGACATAGGCCGGCTCTAAAAACAGTTGCATATTGTAGTGGAGTGTTTACTCAACGAGAAAATAATTACTTTCAGTAATTGTTCTGTCGGCAGCCTGGGCCCAGTTTCTGACAAAAAGAGGCTCGCTTGCGTGAGAAGGGCATGGTGTTTCGCTGTCCTTCCGAATCCTAACGCTTGTCTCTTGCTTTTCATCCTTCTGAATAGCCAGCCCAGAATTCTCTGCCTGTTAGGCTTGTGGGAATTAAAAACGTTCCTTAAAGGAGGAAAACGGGGTGAGAAACATGGAGTTCAGCACCGGGAGCGGAGACTGTCCATCCTCATCTCGGCTCCAAAGCCCCTTTCCTTGCAGCCTGGAGAAACTCCTCCTCACATTTTCCTGACCTTGGAGATGGTGGTGGTGACCTGCTACAAGGGGATGCTCTGACACCATGAGCACGGACACTAGAATACAGCCGTAGGGGTTAATATCTTGATTTAAAACCACAAGGCCAGGTCTGTGTTCGGTCTAGAGATCAGAGAATCAGAGAATTATTTAGGTTGGAAAAGACCTTTGCAATCATGGAGTCTAACCATAAACCTAGAGCTGCCAAGTCCACCAAGATGACCAGTCCATTCCCCACAATAATCTTTGGGATCACATTTTCTCTCTTGGCCTATCAGTGAAGTGTTATAAACAGATGGCAGTTTTCTTTGATTTGCTATTTGAAATCATGTCGGATTTCTCTTTACGGTTCTTGGGCTGCAGCTGGTCTGGGATGGGTGAATCCCAGATACGTGCTGGCCTTGGCTGCTTTTGAAGACATGTACGTTACACAGTGTGGTTCTGTTTCTTTATAGGATAAATGTTGCTTTTAGAGGCTGTTTCCATCCTCAATATTCACGATTTTGTGTTCACGCTGTGCTTTCTAACATGCCTTCCTGGAGCCCAGAGACGCTGGTGATGGAGCTGGGAGATGCACTTGGAGACCACACAGAGTTGCTGCTTTAAATTCACTTATTCTGCGTTGCAGGGTTTATATCTGGAAGGGGAACGAACACCTTCAGAGCAAATGTGTTTATGAACCCACCCAAGTTCTTAAAAAAACTTCCTCACAGGATGGATTTTACTCCTGATATTGGAAAAATGTGACACCTGGCCACATTCCAGTGTATTCCCTTTAATTTTCACTTTGGAATATTCCTGTTCTGCCAGTTAATTATTGACTTTAATAATAGCTGCATATAAATGTATACATTTATATACATATACATATACATGAAGAATTATTTGGCTATAAAAACAATGAATAAATAACTTGTTGGAGTCCTCTAGCTTTATTTATGTTACAAGTTACGTGGACTTCACTGAAAACTCTCCAATTGATTTAGCTCAAGTTGCCTTTCCGTGAATTCCCCTAAGCTGATGTAACATGTGGATTTAGCTTAAATCACTAAGTCTCGAGCTAAGTGCTATAAAGTTATCATAACTTAAAAAAACAGCAAGGTACCACCCTCCTCTGAGCCACGGTATCCGATTGCGCGCCCTTGGTCTGCCCCAGGTGCAGGATGAAATGTATGATCTTAAACCACGTCTTTTCGGGTGGCGGTATCGTAAGGGATTTCTTTTTCTCAACCCCAGGGAACCAGCTCCACGGCACTCGTTAATACTGTTCTGTTCTACTCTGCAGGAGAAAGAAAGGAGGAGGGGAGACCCCAGACCTGAGCTGGCAGGCGGCTGAGAAAAGAAAGAGAGGGAGTCATGGATCTAATAAGCTCCAGAAGGCAAAATCACGGGCAAGTATCACCGGCTTGTGATTACACGAACTGGGGCCTGGTGTCAGGTACGACCAGGAACATTCTAGCTCAGAGCTTTTTCCTAACTGCCCATCCCCGAGGGAGATTCCTGGCCTGGAGGAGGACACAAAGCCCCCCACGTCTGGCTGCTCCGGGGACAATCTGCCTAGACACCGTCCCTCTGCCTTCGGTGGGAAAAGGACGGCAACTGTCTGTGTGCAGGCAGTGACCTCGTTACCCGCTCCTCCCTCACACCACTTCTTCCCGGTGTCCCGCCAGCCAGCCCCTTTCCGTGCTTTGGATCAATCCTCTGACAACGCTTGCATCTCTTCCCAAAGCTTCATTTCTCCGCTCGCGACTTTTGAGCGCTGCGGTTTGATGTTAGCTCATTCCCCTCTCGTTGCGCTGAGCCCGAGCGAGCAGCCCCAAGGTCTTAATACTGAGGCTTCATTGTGCTCGTCGCGGGTAAAAATAGGGCATCCTCAGATGAAAGGAGTGTGGGGAAGTCAGGCTTCCAGAAAGCACCACGGGCCTAAGCTTTTGTAGATACGGCAGTAAATAACTGCCAGAAGAAGGACGTGCTCACAAGCGTATCGGGGGGTTCTGCGGACCTGGAAGCGTGTTTCCTAAGCGATGAAAGCCAGGGGAACGCGTGTGAGTTGAGCTAAAGAAGGTTTACATAAAAGAGAGGCATTGTCTCCCGAGGTTGGGAGGCATTCTCCTGACCCAAATACAGCCTGTTCGCAAGGAAATAGATTCAGTCAGTGTTAAAGAACAGAAAATATAATTACTCTGCCTGTGTCTTCCAGTTTCCATTCTCCAATGGCTTCCTCTGTAGTCCTTAGATCAGAGCGCCCTTACACGGTTTCATTCCGCCACAGCTTCCTGTTTCAAATGTCAAGTTGTTTTATTGTCAATCCAGAAGTGAAAGAATCTTAGTTCAGGGTAAAAAAAGTATTATGGATTCTTCAAAGTTATTTAACCTGCCCCTCCCCATCAGGAAGGCACCTCCCCTGCCTCCCACCATGAAGGGTACCCAGCCCCTGCCAAATGGAATCGGAGAATGGTGAGAGTTGGAAGGGACCTTATAGCCCATCCAGTTCCAACCCCCTGCCCTGGGCAGGGACACCTCCCACCAGCCCAGGTTGCTCCAAGCCCCCTCCAACCTGGCCTTGAACCCCTCCAGGGATGGGGCAGCCACAGCTTCTCTGGCCAACCTGGGCCAGGCTCTCACCACCCTCACAGCAAAGAAGTTCTTCCCCACATCTCA
>VXAK01015419.1:359287-379583 GCA_013399435.1 Arenaria interpres
AGATGATCTCAGAAGGTCCCTTCCAACCCCATGTGATTCTGTGATTACTCCGCGCTGTTGCAGCTGCCTTTGTGGATACGTTTCGCTGCCCCCGCTTGTGTAGAAGTTCGGTTGTGCTGAGAATCTCAAGGAAAAGTGATTTAAACAAACATGCTTTACCTTGCGGTTCGTATAGGCGAAGAAGATGCTCTCCAATTCAGATGACATACAGTTGCTTGTTATACTAATGTACCTTAATTGTGCTTTCTGAGTACTAACTGTGACTCCAGCAAAAAATAACCGAGGGCTTTGACTCACTAGCTCCAGTGATTCATGCTGGGGCCATTTCAAGAGGTTACTGTTCTCCTTTTATCTACCTTGACCCCTCTGCTTGAGGTTACCGCTTCCAAACCAGGAGCCTGAAGGCGGTCGCCCACCCTCCAGCTGCCAGAGTTCACCCTGTGGCAAACTGGAAGGGAGAGCCATTTAAGAAGATCTGCTGCTTCTCTGGCTGCAGGGAGCCCGGCCTGTTAAATTGCCCCGCTACAAATTGGCGGGATTTGATAGTCAGACCTCACCTCTTGCCTTGCCGTAATGAGTAGGTGCTGTGACAGGTAGGCTCTTGCAGCTCCAGCACAAACCCCTGTAATTGCTGGCTTAAGCTCCTGTTCTAGGGGTAATTTGGGCAGCCGAGGCGTGGGGGCACTTATCCCGTTCCACATCCCCTCCTGTGCCGGCGGCGGCTCCTGGCAGAGAAGGAAGGGAATAGCAGGGGGCAGACACCTTGCAAATTGCTGTGGCTGTAGCCGTCAGAGCTCGTCTGTCACATCCCTGGGGACATCTGGCCGGGCAGTGATTTTGCTGCGCCTCTGTGCCAGGCAGGAGATAACTGGCTGTTGTTTTACTGCCAGATCCTTTTACAACAGAGATTCTGCCTAAATTTCCCTTTGTTCCCGGTGATTTGGAGACTCGTTCCTAACGTTCTGGAAAAGCAGGTAGATTTTCTGTGTTTTCCAGCTTTGAACGTGGCTCTTCCATGGTGCAGGAGCTACATTTGCCATTAAAACCTGTTTATTGCTTGAGAGTTTACCCCTCTATGCCTTCAGTATGGATTAACGTCTTTCCAGTGTGCAGAATTTGAGGAAGCTTACCCCAAAGCTGGCCAGCCTTTCTTGGCACCCAGGTATTTTTGCATTGCTTACTTCCTACTGCAAGACCCAACTTTTCGCTGCTGAGGTGTATTTTTATTTGGAAGATAATAGAAGTGAAAGTCATTTCATCAGATCCTAATCTTGATATGGGGAGGCGTTAATCTTTTTTTCCTCCTGGAGCGATGGGAAACGATTGACTCCCCAGTTATCTGTCCTCTTCAGTGATTCCACAGCATTTTCTCCTGCGTATAAAATACTCAGGTTTGTGACGGGAGAAGGAGTATGAGGAAGCCATACCCACGCTCCGACAGCACGGCTGATATTATGGGACTTTACGTTTTTCTAAGGTGGATGTCGGAACCAAACGCGTCTTCGTCAAAGGTTTACGAGGTGCTAGTGTTTATTCATAACGGAATTTTGAGCTACACCAAATTTAGCAATATTTGCAAATGCCATTGATGCGTATTTTCTCTTCCACCGGTGGAAAGGCTGATGGCCCTCCCGGTCGTGACATTGTCAAAGCTAAATAATGAATTTCAGTGCCTCTTTTTTTTTTGTACATTTTCAGCAAATTACTGCTGAACACCTGCCAAAGGGAATACTTTTCTCATTTTTGCTGCTTCGCTGCTGCGCGTGTGTAATTTGGCAAGCAGAACAAGTTCTCCGGTGACCTGCACTAAAATGTTAATGCTGGGATGGGATCCCAGTGGTCGACAGGGATTGGTAACTGGAGGTGGAGGTTTATTCATGGCTTGGTCACCTGTATGAATATGAACCTGGCCTGATTATTATTCGGTTCTAGGTCAAATTATGCCGGTGATCCAAAGGTAATGGTGCGAAGAGACGGTGTGGCGTGTACTAAATAAGCTTTCTGGGTTAATTTCTTTCCCGACACAGAAAGGATTCCACCGTCCTGTGTATTCCAGAAGCGTTGCCTTTGTTGCTGTTGTATTTTGATTTTCCAAGCGGGCAGAAGATCAAACATGAGCGATTGCTTTGAGCTCCGTCGGGATGCGGGCGATCCCAGACGGATACTCCCCTGCCCTGGAGAGCTAATGCGGGACCTGCACTACCTTTTTTTGGTTTTTTTCCTTCTTTCGGCAGAGATTGCTTTCCAGTCCAAATTAAAATGGGCTGATAAAATAGTGAGATGCGGTTTATGGTTCCCTCAGCTGTGCTGTACTTGCCTCATTGATATTGTAAACCGAGATCGACTGCCTTTCGACAGCGCTAAATTCATTTGCAAGAAAAGTCATTTTCTAGTAACGCGGTGGGTACAGTAGGCATGGAAAACAGAAAAAAAGGCAGGTTTAATTTTCATACTTTTATGGGAGGATGTTGAGAAGGGGTTTTGCGGAGGCTGTACGAGGCAGAGCAGAGGCTGTTTGCTTCCGAAATACGTCTTTCTGCAACGTGTCGCAGCCGACGCGCCCTGGGACTCTCTGCCTCCTCGTGGCCCATCAGTTTGGGAAGTCAAGTGCTCAGAAAGCTGGGAACTGGCAGCGCTGGGGGTGTTTGTGCAGCCTTCACTTGGTCACCCTCTGTCTGCACCTCGGATTATACGATTACCCTCTTTTTCTTTTTTTTCCTCTTTCTGCAAGAGAATCCCTCGGGTTTGCCTGGTTTGCCTCCAGAGATAGATTGTGTGCTGCTCTAAAAATTATAAATTAGTGGGAAGGACCTTTTTTCTAACGGCTCTGAGGTGAGATGTGGGTTCAGACAGCTCAATTCAGATGTTTCTGTGTGAACTGGGTGCCCGATCTCCCTTCACAGCCAGCCGAGGTGTGGGCAGCAGAGCCCAGAGAGGGACCCAGCTCGTGGTGAAGCAGGGACCTGTGCTGCCTCTGGCTCTGGGTCTGCTGGCCTGGCCAAGGCTGACTCCAACTAGGAAGAAGTTCTTTCTTCTGAGGGTGGTGAGAGCCTGGCCCAGGTTGCCCAGAGAAGCTGTGGCTGCCCCATCCCTGGAGGGGTTCAAGGCCAGGTTGGAGGGGGCTTGGAGCAACCTGGTCTGGTGGGAGGTGTCCCTGCCCAGGGCAGGGGGGTGGCACTGGATGGGCTATAAGGTCCCTTCCAACCCGAACCATTCTATGATTCTTCCAGTGTTGGTTCTTGGCCCCATTCTCCTTTCCAGCTCTTTGCTTTTCCCCACCTCTAGGAAGACCCAAGTGGTCCCTCACCTTTGGTTGTGCTCTTTTTCTGTCTCCTCTCTGCTTTATTTGTCTCATCATGAGCCAGGTGGTGCCATTTGTGAGGGGGTTGTGGCCATGACAGAAAACATTTGACTTCACTCTTTAGCAGGAACTTGCTCCTCGGGACAAATGCGTCCTCGCCAGAGTTACGAGGGATGTCTGAGCAGTTTTAAGCTAAAAGCTGGAATACTTTTCCAAAGCAACAAGTTTAATCACCATTAAAAGTCGAGTAGCTGTCAGCACCTTACGCTGCATTGGAGCTGCAATGGATGGCGAACGGAGCCAGGGGGTGAAATGGCCCCAGCAGTTCTGGCAGTCTCCTGGGGGAAATATCTTCCCGAACGTCTGCTTTTACAAGCACGGAGGAAACAATCGCGTGTATGTTTTCCTAGCACTTTTTTGGGGGGGAGAGATCATACTGCAGCTTTATAGGTGAGGGAGTTGCTTTGGCAGGAGAACAAGACGAGCGAAACCGAAGCTTTTCGCTGGCAGTTTTGGCTGAGGACTGCTTTTTATTAGCCCTGTTTATAATTTTATTGATACGATTTCTTTGTTTCCTCCAAGCAGCAATCAAGCTGTTTTTCCTTCCTCAAGCTGAACGCTTTTATCAGATGGGGGCGAGATGAATTCCATTTAATAAGTAGCTGCGGAAACTACAAACCGAGGTTTTTACTGGACACTGTCTTTATGCAACAGTAGCTTTTAGGGCACTGAGTTGTCAGAACTACACGCAGCACTGCAGTGGTAGCAGTGGTTATTTTCCTCAATAACAGCTAGGAAGTGGTTGTTACTAAGAATATGCAACTTTCCCTAGGCCACGGTGAGTCAATATCAGAACCGAAATTGGAACTTGATATTTTTTTTAATACATGTAAGTCCTGCCTAGTGCTGACTCTCATCAACTCTGGCAAGAAAACCTTGAGCTTCAGTTTAGATTTAATAAAAGAGACTGTCTCGTTTTTTTTTCTCCCAAATCCCTTTTTAGCTTGTGTCAATAACTATATATTGACTATTCCGTGGTAAAGTGTCTATATAATTACGACCTAATCGTTGATCATATCGATCTGGCAACAGACTTCTAAATTGTTGCTCTCTCAAGTCTCCCTGAGCGAAATTGCAGAGCAAAGATGTGAGAAATCAAGGGCAAACCTTGGGCATCTCCTCACGCGAGTTTTCTGATGGTCTTTGTGTCACTGTCTGTAGCGGCTGCTGGCACTTTGCTGGCACCGCGGTGACGTGGTTTGTTTTTTCGTGGGATGCGTTATCCCCTTCTGTACACTTGGATAAAAAGAGAAAGGGACACAGAGTAAAACCTGTCCTGAGGGAATCGCTGCTATCGATTGCCTGGTAGAGGTGGAATTTAACTAAAGGTCAAATAAAATTGTACTGGAATCCACACAAGGGGCAGCTGAAATGGGACTGAGAGCTGCTGCTTTTTAGATTTTTATATTGCTTGGTGAAAAGATACCAGGAAGGCAAAATTGACCAAAATGAAATGTTAACCAACCACAGCCTACACAGCCTTCTGATTTTCTCCCCTTGAAATACTGCCTGGGTTAAGGCCACCGCGCTGCACGGGACCAGTGCTTGAAGCAAAAAGTGGGACTCTGTTTAGTGCCTCTCCTGGATAACTGGACAGAAATTCCCAAATCCTTACCGAGAAACACACCTGATTCTTTCTAAAATTTCATAGCTTAAAGTATCTCCAATTTTCTCTCATTGTGCTGAGCATGTTTTTTTTCCCCCATCTTTTCTTCTGCATCATAAACTGTCAAATGACTGAAAATAATACTGTTTGGGGTTGAAAACCCTCACACGTGGGCTTTTTTCCCACTTCAGAAGTGATTTTTGGTGGGTTTGGTAGCCTTGGGAGGGCATGTAATTACTAGGAAACTATTTTCTTTTCTTAAATAGGAGAGGAGCTGCTGTTTGGCAGAGGAAATCTTGCCCTTTGTTGTAGCGAGCTCAGAGCTTCACAGTGCCTTCAAGCCTCTGGCCGTCTGAACCTCCTCTTCCTTTTTGCAGTTTTATCAAGACTTTCAGGCTTCTTTTTCTTACACTCATTTAACACAATGAATATGGGCTCAGGAAGTGGACGTTTTACAAGCACTTTATGTATTTTCTTCTTTGAGACATCTTGGAAAAAGTTGTGTTTTGCTGATGTGTTGCACCTCAGTTGCCTTTATTAGGATAAAACTTGTTGTTTTCTTTATCTGCTAAAAAACCACCTCCCTCTTCATGTAGAATGAGTATAGAGAGATTCTTGTTTCCATCATACATGTTTTCACCTTATGGCAGATGAGCACCTTTCCTCTGGCTACTTGAAATGGGCTAATGTTTCAAGGAAACGTCTAAGTTGTAGTTTTCTTTGAAGCGTTTGACAAATATGTGTAATTTTATCTGGATTTCCAAAAATGAGGTCCTTCACCAAAGCCTCTGTAAAGCTTGTGGGGGTGAGAGGGAAGGCTTTGCATGCATAAATAATTGAAAGATAACAGGAGATGGAATAAATGCTCAATTTACGCAACAGAAGAAAATCATTAGTGGTGTCCCAGAGGAATGGGTGCTGCAATAGGTGCTCCATTCATGCTGGGTAGGTGGTGAAGGGCCAGGTTAAAACTATATTGCCATGTGTATAGCAAAGATTTTTCCTTATTTTACTCCAGAACAACGAGCTCCAAGTTGGCTAATGCCACTCAGCAACAAGATTTTAAAGTTATAACTGTGAGAAACACAAGCTTGATGCTCGGTATTAGTTAAAAGACCAACTCAGTGTGAGGAATTATAATGAAGGGAATAGAGAGCAAACTGGGAAATATTGTTATGCTGCCACGTAATTCAGCAGTGCCTTCACAGCTTGAACCTACGTTCAGTTCTTTTTAAAAAATAAGGTAGGGGAGAAGGAAAATGATACTGTGGAACTGGGGAAAAAAATATTTGAGAGTGATATAATAGAGATTTATGAAATCCCGAGCGGCATGGAAAAGACAAAAAAAAAAAANNGGGGAATGGAAAAGAAAAAAAAAAAAAAAAGGATAAATGTTGATTATCTCCTGGAGCAGAAGAACTAGGGCTTTCAGATGAAAAGGGAATTAAACACAAAGGAGGCACTTTGTACAGTCAGTACTTGGGCTGAGGGGTGACCAAACATGTTCATAGGAAAAATATCCATCAGGAGCTGCTAAGTCCTGAAGACACCTCCTACTACTAAAGATGTCACCTCTTGCTCAGGGAGGCCCTGGAGAGGAGATAATTGGCAACTGAGAGATGGAGAGGGACTCTTTATCAGGGAATGTAGTGATAGGACGAGGGGGAATGGTTTTAAATTGAAAGAGGGGAGATTAAGATGAGATATTAAGGAAGAAATTCTTTACTGTGAGAGTGGTGAGAGCCTGGCCCAGGTTGGCCAGAGAAGCTGTGGCTGCCCCATCCCTGGAGGGGTTCAAGGCCAGGTTGGAGGGGGCTTGGAGCAACCTGGTGTGGTGGGAGGTGTCCCTGTCCAGGGCAAGGGGTGGCACTGGGGGGGCTTTAAGGTCCTTTCCAATCCAAACCATTCTATGATTCTAACAACTGTGAGAATATTCAAGGAAAATACCACTGGAGCTTTTCCTGCTCCTGCTGCTCTGCTCTAACCAGCTGCAACAGCCATGGGTGGTGGGATCCTGGGCTAAAGAGACCTTTGGACTTGGCCCAGGCGCTGTTGGTGTCTTTCTGGAGCATGCAGGTCCCTTGTTCCATCTCCAGACCAGGTCAGTTTGTTACTGGCACTCCAGTTGCCATCCGAGGGTGGTTCAGAGACCCAGCTCTCCCTAAGCCTGGGTGCCAGGGAGCTGGTGGCTTGTGTCGCTGCTTCTCTTCTGGGAGAAATGCAAAGACTTTGGTCTCCAAGACTGTAATTTGGTTGTGCTCGCTGGTAAGAAGTAAAATATTGAACAGCAAGCTGGTTCTGTTCTACCTCAAACCAGGACAGACAGGTTGGAGAAAGGCAGAGGGCTAACATAAGGGAGGAGGAGATAAGCACACTCTATATTAGCCTTATTTTAGCCTTTTTCCCTTAAACCTTTAGTTTTGACAGATAGGTAAAAAAGAGGTTGCAGCGCAGCTCCTGTTAGAGCCACAGATATGCATTTTTCTTGTTTGAAATATTTCACTCTGGCATATGCTTATTCATCCTGGGGGTTTTGATTGCGGCTCACTAATAATTTACTGCTAAAAAAACCACTTTCTGGATTGCTCTTGCCTTGAATTTGATGGATGGGAGCTCAGAAAATAAGGCTGCAGTGTCAGAAGGTCCTGTCGGGGTTTTTCTGTTCAGTGTCCTTCGGGTTTTTTTGCCTCCTGAGCTAAGACAAACCTTTCAAGGCCTGCTCAGATGTCCTCTGAGGATAGACGGTGATTATGGCTTTGGGAATAATTGGGAATTTATTAGCCCAGCGTGGTAAGAGCAGAGCAGCTCTGTCCTGGCTGTCGGGAACGGCAGGGTCCCTCCAGCACCACTGCAGCCTCCTTGCCCAGAGCTCCTCTACGTGACATCGCTCTATGAAAGCTGTGAATGATATAAAAATAAACCAAACGAACCCCCACCCCCTTTCCCTTTATAGCCAACATCATTACCTTCTTGTCGTTACAGCCAGGCGTTTAATTAGTCCATGCAAATAGCCTTACTTTGATTAGGCCTGAAGTGTGTTAACGGAACTCTTCCGCTTCTGCTCGTGCTGTGCTTTTTCTTTGGAGGATTTTCAGATGTCACATCCATTCATTGTGGTTACAACTCGGTAAACAAATTAAGAAAGAGAGAAAATGGGTAAGTTCTAGGGTTTGGGTTTTTTTTGCTTCAGGATGGGTACTGTTTCCAACACAGATCCTGTCCTGGATTTCTAATGCCAAGTGACACAGCAGGAAGGAGCATAATTACCTATGACTTGTCATTTAGTGGCATTTCTCCCCCAAAAAAGATGAATTCTCCCTTATCTGTTAGCAGGTATGAATACTGTTACATCATCAAAATTGGAAAGTTACATTTTAGTCAATAAATGACTGTACTTTAAGCAAGTCTGAGTTTTTCAGTGGTTGAAGATTGAACCTTGGGAAACTGATGCTGCTGAGAAACCGAAGCAGTTGCTCGTACTCCTGGTAGTGGTGATAAAGAAAACGCTGAAATGTTGTAATAAAAGAAGGAGCACTATAAAGCCAAATAACTGGCATTTGAGCTTTCAGAAATATCTGCTCTGGGCAATCATCAAACATACAACTTTGGAAACATGTTGGATGAGTAAGATGCCACCTGTTTTGTTTACTGGCAGGAAATTGTAGATATTGAATTAATTTTTGCTGGCTGTGTTTCAGAGATTGGCATTGTGATAAACCAGAGCTATTAGAGATCAAGGCAAAGGAGGTCATTTAAGTAAAAGCGAGGATACAGTACATAAGATTCTTGTGTATTATATCGGCAGTTTCCCCTTCAAAAACCAGTGGTGTCACTTTTTGTCTTAAATCCACATGTATAGAAATCATTATCTGTTTTGAACACCTGTGTTACACCTAGGACCATGCTCCTTGTCGTCAAGGGCAACAAGAAGGGGTTTTTTTTGAAGATATTAGACTTGTTTGAGATTCTGGATGTTCACAACCACTGTTGTTGACAACGTTAAGGCCAGGAACTTTCTGTTGTGGAATCCTTTGGCCAGTGATGACAATTCTTCATTTTCTCACCCAGGCTTCCAACACTTCCCTCTTTCCACAAGGCTCCAAGCACCTCTTCTTCTAAGGCAGGTTTGCAACTCAGGGTTTTGGGGATAGATGAGCTAGATGAACAGCAGTGCCCTCCCCTTCCCAGCTAAGCTGGGACCACTCACTGCAATGTCTATGACTATGGATCACCACATCCTGTGGGAATTGCTGCTGTTGGATAGTCCGTTGGCAACGACGGTGATTGAGTAATATGAGCATCTTCATAGTTCCTATCCATCTTCACCATCTAGAAGGCTTTCTTTGGCTTTTGAAGTAATGATGGAATGTCCTGCGGGCAAGTTTCTGGTGACTTGGGTTGGATGAGTTGTTCTAGATCCTTTCCAATATAGGTGGGTGCACCTAAATGCTTCTTGCTTTTGGTAATTGCTTTTCTTTGGTGCTGCCTTTGAACTGTTTCTGCTGCTTCTTGTGCTTGTTTTCTGCTCTTTTGCCTCTCTGTTTGCCTCCTTTGTATGAACTCTCCTACTCCAAAACGTTTCAAACAGATAAATGGTTTAAAGGTGTGTGATTAACCTGCTGTATACGCACTGTGTTAACTCGCCTGCTTTATTCTTATATTTTATCTTTTCTGAGCTGGTTGGGATGAGGCAGGGCTTTCTGTGCCGACCAGCATCCTGCCACTCTCACCCCAAGCAGGGAGTTTGGAAGCTGCTGTAGGATGGATTGTAAATAATTGAGACTTTGTCGTTCAGGTCTCTGAGCTGGTGAGGCTTTTGTCTGTAGAGCAAAGTTTAATGGAGAGCGAGTAGAGTTTGTTAAAGGAG
The DNA here is from genome assembly GCA_013399435.1 of Arenaria interpres. NCBI lineage: Eukaryota > Metazoa > Chordata > Aves > Charadriiformes > Scolopacidae > Arenaria > Arenaria interpres. The sequence goes on from VXAK01015419.1 coordinate 369,122, forward strand.
TTGTTTTATGCCAGAGCTGGGCTGTCTGTTCTTTCTCGAAATGAGAAAGTGTCTGAGACCCTGTGTCAAACTGTTGTGTCTGCTGGAGAGGTAGGTGTCTTTTTGATCGGGGAAAAAAACAAGCTCATTTTAGAGGCAGACTCTGATTTGAAGGTCTACTTAATGTACCAGTTTTCTCTGAAAAGTCAGTCAAATATTCTCTAATGATTAAAATTAATAATATCTCCTTTACGTCTTCCTATGTCAGACAGTTCTGCAATCATGCTGAAAAGAACTGACTACAATAGCTATGTCTGCACAAATCTCAAGGTTTCTCTAGATCTCATTTCCTTCATTTGCATGGCTTAACATCACTTTTATTTGCATAATTTACCTCTGCGGTCAGTCTGTTATTAAAATTGCCCCCCTGTCATCTTATGTTATACACTTGCCTTGATTTCTGATTATTCTTTTGATGATGTGGTGTTCCTCAGCACTGCTGTATTGCAAATAACAAATAAAACTGTTCCAGGGAAAGAGGAGAAATTCTGTTAAGATGTTTGTTGCTGCTTGAGAACATAAAATCCATCTTCACTCTCAGGTTCCAGAAGAAATGGTGTATTGGGGGATGTTGGTCAACAGCTGGCTGAAGGTGAGCCAGCAGTGTGCCCAGGTGGCCAAGAAGGCCAGCAGCATCCTGGCCTGTATCAGCAATAGTGTGGCCAGCAGGACTGGGGCAGTGATGGTCCCCCTGGACTGGGCACTGGTGAGGCCAGTGATGTGTCCAGTTTTGGGCCCCTTACAACAGGAAAGACAATGAGGTGCTGGAGTGTGTCCAGAGAAGGGCAATGGAGCTGGTGAGGGGTCTGGAGCACAAGTCTTGTGAGGAGAGGCTGAGGGAGCTGGGGGTGTTCAGCCTGGAGAAAAGGAGGCTGAGGGGAGACCTTCTCACTCTCTCCAACTCCCTGAAAGGAGGGTGTAGCCAGGTCTCTTCTCCCAAGGAACAGGCGATGGGACAAGAGGAAATGGCCTCAAGTTGGCCCAGGGGAGGTTTAGGATGGATATTGGGAACAATTTCTTCATGGAAAGGGTTGCGAAGCCTTAGAAGAGGCTGTCCACGGCAGTGATGGAGTCACCATCCCTGGAAGTATTTTAAAACCAGGCAGATGTGGTGCTGAGGGACAAGGGTTAGTGGTGGACTTGGCAGTGTTGGGTTGATGGTTGGACTTCGTGATCTTAAAGGTCTCTTCAAACCAAAACGATTCTATGACTCTATAATTCTGTGAAATGCACATCACAAGCATTAACTTCAGAATGAACCTGGAAATCGGGTGAACTTGTATATACAAGACCGTCACGGGTGGAGTTTTCAACTTGGCTTCATCTAGTTCCTCAGGGCTTTCTCAATTTTCCTTCGTTTGGTCTTCAGTTAATAATAATTTTGCTTGTCTTGGGCATCAACAAGGTCATCTTAACCTCTTGCAGCTCCTGAGTCACTCTCTTTGGAGCTCTAGATATCTGCTTTTCAGGCTCTCTGCCTGGTTGGATAGACTCTGTTCCCTCTCCATATCTGCCTTGGCTTGCACGCCGTTCCTGCAGGATACGTGGCTAGATGTCTGTTGTTTTTAAACATTAAAACCAGCAAATCCATCATCTCCGTTATGATGATAAGTCACTGTATCCTGTTAGCGAACTTACAGGGTTGGGTTTTTTTGGAGAAACAAAGTGTAATATGCATAAACTTCTGGAAGAGAATTGCTACAGTGAGAGAGTGTGACATTTAAAAAGAGACTGGAACAACATGTCACCCATTACGTTGGTTTTCGAAACGGGCACAGCAGAAAATTATTGTCATTGACCTGAATGATTTCTAATAGGATTCTGCTGTTTTTGCCTCTGGGCCTCGTGTTTAATACTTGTGTGTTAAAACAGTAATTTCTAAGGGTTGGCAGGAGCTATCAATACTGGAGATGAGCAAATAAGGGATAAATCTATATTCCATAGTAAGTTGTATACCAGCAAGCTGTGTACTTTATTATGGGAAAAATGTAAAGCTGTTTTTCTAGGAATGGTGCAGGGCTCTATTCTGAGAAGCAGCGAAATATCTAGAAAATATTTAGGAGTTAAGTCGCATTATCATGAGCTTTCTGTATGATTCAGCAGCCAAATTACCCTTGACTGTATAAATAGTGGAAAATTGGATAGGAATAGGCAAATCATATTCCATCTGGATATATTACTGGTGTGTCTGCAAAGTTCTGTGGCTGTTTTTGGTATCAAAGGCAACAAGAAGAATGCTTAAAAAGTGGAGATAGTGCTAAGAAAAGGTATGAAAATGAGGTAAGCACTGTAAATAGATGCACTTAATGGAAAATATACAAAACTCCTTGAATCTAGTCTGATACCTGCCAGAAGGGCGATGTGGTGGAACACAGCTAATTTAGGAGACTTCTGGAGTGCATTAGGATGATATTTTGAAATAGTTGGGTCATCTGCTGGCTCGGAGAGGTGCTTTCCTGGGTCTACTACTCGCAAAGAGCTGTTGAGGGAAGGATGTGGTCTTGGCTCCAATAACTCTTGAGATTTTAGAGCTTAAGATTCCAAAGGATGTGAGTAACAGAATAAAGATGTCAGAATTCAGGACAACAGATTTGAACCTTTCCGGGGAATCAAAAGACAGGATCCCATGGGAGGGTGCCCTGAAGGGTGAATAAGCCTAGGTGGGTTTAGCTGATCTTCCAGGACAACCTCCTCGAACCACAAAGACAGTGCAGGAAACCACGGCAGGCACCAGCTTTGCTTAACGGGGAGGTCCTGATGGAGTTCAAACATGACAAAAGGAGTGTGTGCAGAAGGTGAAGGGAAGTGGGGGAAGCCCAGGAGGGATACAGGCAGGCAGAGGGGATGTTAGAAAATGTTAATTTGAGTTTGAAACTCAAAGGGTTGTTGGACAAGAAGGATTTCCATAGGTACATGGTTGGCAAAAGACCAAAGAAAATGTGGATCTACTGGATGAGGCAGGCAGCTCTGTGATGAAGGACACAGGAAAAGTCTGAGGCAAGCATTTTTTCTTTGCCTTAGTCTTTATTTGCAGGATCTGCTCTTGCTAGGTGGTGAGAGGTAGTACCCATGGCAGAGGATTGCATTGGGCACCATTGGCAAATTGGACACGTGGAGGTCTGTGGAAAGGGATGGGTGAGGCAGCTCCATCTCACCTTGGAGAGATCATGACAACTGAAAGGTGGCTGGAAATGTCGTGTCTGTCTTCAAGAGGGTGAGAAGGAGAGGAGAGATGGGGAGGGACTCTTGATCAGGAAGGGGAGCCACAGGACAAGAGTTAATAGTTTCAAACTGAAAGAGGGGAGATTTAGATGACAAACCTCCCACTAACCCATGTCTCTCAACACCATATCTGCCCGGCTTTTCAATCCCTCCAGGGATGGAGACTCCACCACTGCCCTGGGCAGCCTCTTCCAAGGCTTTACAACCCTTTCAGGGAAGAAATTTTTCCTAATATCCATCCTAAACCTCCCCTCGTGCAACTTGAGGCCGTTTCCTCTTGTTGGAAGAAAAACAATTGTTGAAAAGGTCTGTCTCCTACCAAGGTGGTGGTTTGAAGAGGCTCGTGACTCTTCTTGGAAATGCCGTCTTTGTTGCTTTATCTGGTTTGGGTTCGTTTTTGTTTTGCTTTTCTAGTTAGCATTAAGACACGCTTCTCTTTACGGCGTAGAGTTGGGCCAGACAATTTTCCCAGCCGTTAGACGATACAGAAATCCTGTTGGTGCCCTTAGTAGTTGTTATAGTTTAGGGTCTCAGTGTTCATTATATTTAGCATTTTATATCGTAGCCATAGATTTGCTTGGGGGGGGAAGATATAATTATTTTTACCTCCTCTCAGTATTTCTAGCCTGATTGCAGGTGCTTAACATGAGTGCGTACCCTCTGGCCCGATGGGTGAGTTTTCTGGTGACTTTCCCTCCCTCCCCTGCCCTCAGCTAAAATTTCTCTCTTTAATTGTTGCAAATCACGTCTTTAAAAGCAAGCCTTTTTCAGTCTGATGTTAATGAATCACAAGTTGGCAATGTTTTCCCTGACGTGAGAAACAATTGTTCCGTTAATCTGTCAGATTAGTGAGCCACAAACTCTGAAATGTTTTGTGTGGGTTTTTTGTTGTTTGGGTTTTGTTGTTTGGTTTTTTCTTAAGATGCTTATTTTGACAGCCATTCCAGTCTATCCCCCAAATATCTTGGTCTTTATAGATCTCAGGCTTTAACAATTTGAAGGGCATTAAATTTTTGCTTGTGAGTCTGAGCCCACTTGTGGTTTTTGGGGGGAGAAATTTGAGGGTGGTGGGGTTTTGGGGTTTTTTGGGTCAAATTGACCTCCGTCATGGTCTAAGGTAGGCTCTGGAGCTTTATTTTGACTCAGAAGCTTCCAGCTATCCAGAGCCGGAAATTGGATGATGAATCTTTATACAACACCTAATAAAGAGCTGAAGTTAGTCATCCTTATGATTTCGGTGTGCAATATTCTTCCAGGTATCAGCATAACATCTCTCTCTTACTCAAGGTGTCCTCTTTTCAGCAACATTTAGTATTAATACTGAGATCTTCATCATCTGGGACCATTAAAGAGACCGATACTCCTCTCAAATTGTGGCTGTTAATCCTGCCCACGTCCCAGTTTGGGAATTATCCAGATTATCTCTGCAGTTTCAAATGGTTTCAAAAGAAGAAGTTTCCTTTTTCCTGCTGTAAATCTTTTCTCCTGCAGTCCTCAGTTATACAACCTCCCTGTTCTGCAGGAAAGATGGTTAAGTAAAAGAATTCCTGAATGGAAAGGAATATTATCCTTGCTGGTGGTGTTGGAGATTATGTTGATTGACGGATTCTTTTTGTGAACTTCGGTTCAAGGCGGCTTTAGATTCCTATTTTTTTCTCTTGTTTTACTCCTTTGTAGGTCAGTAACTTACCATTTGTCATCAGTAGAGGATTTTTCTACGAGCTGGAATAATTAGTCTCTGTTAGACATCCAGTGATGAATGAGAGAGGAGGGGGAAAAAGGTTAACAATGAATTTTGTTTCAGCATGAGATTTCAATGAAGTTGAAAGCCTGCCACTTGCTCACAAAGCGACGTGATTGATGGAATTTTTCATAGACAGTCTTGTATGTTTTCTTGTGAGAACGCAGCTGGATCTTCTCCCAGTCCCTGCAATTTCTCTGTACGCTGTGGGAATCCAGTGAAAACGTACCGACTACCCCAAACTCTCCCTTTGGTTTGTCCCCAAAACCAAACACGTCTCTTGTTGCCTGCCCTGGTTTTCCCTTTTGCCCAGGCTTTGTTCCCAGATGCTGAGAACTGAAGGCTCAGTCTGTTCTGGGAGCATCCTCCTAACATGTAGCATTTAAAAAAGCCCTGCGAGGCTGCCACGGTCCAGTTCTCTTTTATACAAAGCAAAGTGTGTGTATTTGTGTACCTTTTCATCTGTGCATTGCAATAAGGTTGAGGGTTCCCTTGCTGTTGGGATTTTTGAGGTTTCTAACCTGGATTTTAATTCTGGTAGTGATGTGGAAACTCTCATCTGGAAGATGTTGGAAACTCTTCTGAGGTCACTTGCGACAACTTCACAGTTTCTAATAGAGGATGGATTTATTATTTTTTTTTGCAGGTATTCGGAACGAAGCCTGACAAAATGCGTTGGGATAACGATAGAGACCAGACCAGATTACTGCCTGAAGCGGCATTTAAGTGACATGTTATCCTACGGCTGTACAAGGCTGGAGATCGGGGTGCAGAGCGTCTATGAGGATGTGGCCAGGGACACCAACAGGTGAGAAGAAAGAAAGCTTCACGGTGAAGCTGACCGTGGCTTTCTGGAATACTCTTGAGTAGAGTCTCTTGACCTGTTCACTTGAACACCCATTTATCATTGAACGTTGAGACATTTAGCTCATTTCCTTGCTTGTGTGGCCATATCGCTGTTAAGAAAAAATAATAAACTGTGGTGGCTTCGTAGATTTCTTTGCGATATTGTGTAGACGATGACTTGAGAAAATGGGGTTATTTGTGACGTTTTAATTTAAAATCATATTCTTTTCCTGTATTGCACTTATCTCTCTCTTTTTTTTTTCTTTTTTTTATTGCTTCGTAAATAAACTCAGTTTTGTGAAGTAGAACATGTGCCCAGAGAGACCTCAAAGTTCTTGTCCTACCTCGAGTAGATACAATGCAGTATAATCTGTTGGAGGCACGTCACCAGCAAACAACGTGTTCTGTACCCCAGACACCTTTTTCTGCTGAGTATTGGAGAGATGACATTGGCAAGTACAGAGGGTGAGGTGTAGCCCGAAACAACGCCTGTTGATGGATTAACCACAGTCATTCTCGGCATACGGTGTCTCTAGGGATTGCAAAATATATTCCCAAGAGGCCTGTGATTTATTCCTTCTGATATTGGACCTGTGGCTGAAAGAACAGTCGTCCTAAGTAGGAGAGTGCACGGTACCTTGGCTGACTTGCCCGTAAGGAATGAAATAAACAGTCTCTCTCTCTTTTTTTTTTTTTTTTATTTTATTTTATTGCAAGTCTTATAATTCTGTTCAGATTTTGAAAGAAGTGATTTTTTTCTTTCTTGTTTTTTTCACTTGAATCACTCGTACAACTTGCCTTCGTCCTTATTGCATATTCCAGTCACCTACCAAAGATGGTTAATAACCATAATCACATGTAATGACAGAGAGATTATGGTTCAATAAGCAAAGCACATTTTTGTTAATACCTACCTTAAAGGCAGTAGTGCAAAACTGAAAATGTTGGACATTTTCTTTTAGAAGCTTAAAGAATCCCAAATGAGTTTCCTGCTGCGGGTTTAGCTGTCGTGTTGCTGGTGCAGGGAAGTACAGGATGGCACTGCTATGAAATAAAATGGTCAGGCTCCAGGTCTCAGGAGGTAGGAAGAGCCGTTTATTGAGTGGTCCAAGAGTGAAGAGCTAAGATTTATAGGTGGTACTTTCCTCCTCTAGATGTCAGAGCTTTCCAAAAGAAAAGATCCATTCTAAGGATTGTAGCTAAGTCTCACTCTTAAACCAGATGTGTTCATTAACGATTAATTCTGACACAGATTGTAAATTTAACAATTCATTTATCTTCAGCTTTTAAAATCCCTTTTTTTCACCTTAAGTCTTTTAAAGGTGTCCCATCCTGAGGTGGAACTGTAAAAGCCCATGTAGCTATCGCTTCAGTCATCTTTGTTTTTCCCCCAGTGTTGACTGTCACATCAGAACCAGTACCATAAATGGTTCAAAGCCGTGTGTCACTTTTGTCTTGGCCATTTGCTGATGAACCCTTGCTTTCCTGCCGATGAATCAGAAGAAGAAGAATGAACTGGTAGATTACTGACGTGATTTCACTAAGAAGCTAATTCTATATAAAATTAGATTTGTAAAGGGTTTTGGCACTTCTCAAAGGCGCTTGCAGAATTCCTAAAAGGATTTGCTTCGGGCTCTCCCAGAGCAGGCTGTTCCCTCAAATATCTCCCTCCAAGTTTTTAGAACAATGAATTGGAATACACTTTCAGAGAAGGAAAATTCAAGTTTCTCTTTTGAAACGACCTCATTTTGCTTCTGTTCTTCTCGTCTTTTGTGGGGGATGTTTTGGCTTTAAACTTTTAATATTTTGCTTGTAGCAAAATGTCAGATTACAACCAATTAGCCTAACTGTTTGGAAATTACTTTCTATTATGTTCCATAAGTCATTAGTGAGGTTTTTGAGTGCTTTTGGTGGCTGTGAGGCAGAAAAATATTCAAGAACAGATCTAGGCATCAAATAATCAAGTTATTGATGCAGCTCAAATTCCACTTCTAATAAGAAAATAATTTTTATTTATGAAGCAAGTCTCCATTTACTCCCCTCGGGCTACTCAAGGTCTTGAGTAATACTGTCCTTGAACAGTCTTAGAAAAACACCGTAATACTTCTGAAAAATCCCATAAATAAATCTGTAGTCATAAAACTACATGTAGGGATTTAACAGAGGCAGAATCTTCCAGTAGAGGAAGGAAGAGGTCCTTAAAACACGGGAAGTAGCTGCTTGGTTTGGTTAACGTTAGGTCTTGACAGAAGGTGTGCGTTGGTAAAGATGCCCAGATGGTGTTCATTTTTCATCCAAAGGACTGTCGAGGAGAAGAGGAGTCACCTTGCCATTCCCTGGCAAGGAATTCCCAAAAGACGGGGTGAACTTGTGTGAAAGTGTGATGGGAAGAAAACAGGGATTCAAGAAGGAATCCCCACAGCAGATGCTGAAAGGATGGAAGAAAACCAGTAGTGGAAGAGCCCTCCCAGCTGGGGGAGAGCAAAAGCAAGGACTTCGTGGGAAGACTGGTCATGTGTGATGGGGACCTCCTGGTAGCTGTTTGCAGTGATAGGGATGGCTGTTGAGGAAGCAGAAGGCAGCTCCTGAACCTTGGAGATGGAAGGAGAGAGGAGTTTGCGTGAGGACAATGAGTTGTGTGAGATTCAACCTTTGTTCCTGCAATCATTCGTGCTCCCACTCTCACCGAGCTCCTGTAGAGGAAGATTAGGTTAGTTTGGTTGGATGTCAGTGGAGAAGAACATGAAATCCTTCAAGAACAGTCCAGCCTCTGTTTTGAAGGTTTGGCATCTCTCAGAAGTCGAGAAGAGTTTGTGTTTCTCTAAAGGGAGTTCTTGTTTGGCAAGCATGTTGCAGGAGGGCTTCTCAGGAAGCTGGTCCTAGGTAGCCCTGATCCTTCTTCTCCTTTTGCTCTTTTGTTGCTTTTGTTTCTAATCATGCTTCATTTTGATCACACGCACTTTTCAATGCAGTGTGTCCTAGCCTTGTGCTGTGACATCAACTTGTGGCACTGCTTTACAAATAGAACTTCAGCATCCAAAGTTCCAAACTTTGAACTTCAAATTGAACTTCAGCTTTCAAAGTTCAACTTCCAAAGTTTCTCAGGCTGTGATTGAATAGCTGTAGCCGTGGTGGGGTTCACCTGCTATAGAAGTAGCAGACTGACCTACTTTTAGTCCCAAGTGCAGTTTACTTTATTAGCAGCCGTGTCCCAAGACTTGAGTGGTGGTAAACTGGTAATAATACTCAACCCTTCTCGCTTCCTAGAGGATAATCTCAATTAAACATATAAAAATATGTCGTCTTCTCCCTTCCCAGAGGTCACACCGTGAAGGCTGTCTGCGAGTCCTTTCACTTAGCCAAGGATGCTGGCTTTAAAGTGGTGGCCCACATGATGCCTGATCTACCAAACATGGGCCTCGAGAGGGACATGGACCAGTTTGTGGTGAGTATGGCTTAAAATAACTAGGAGTTTCTAGCGTGTTCCAGCTTTTTCAGCTAATGCTGCTTCTCTTTCTCAGCTCAACTATTAGTTATGATCCAGGCCAGAATTGTTTCTTAAGGACAAACAATTTAAAATTCATTTTTGAAGGTGGAGGGTGAGAAAGATTTGTTGAACTACTTCATCCAGAAAATTATATCCTTGCCTCATGAAAGACTGAGTCACTCAGGTCTCTGTGGAATATAGCTCTTCTGATATTAACTAGGTCTCTTACTTTTTTTCCAAGGTGGTTTTCTTACCTTGGATTTAGAATAGTACATGATTCAAAGTTAAAAGCATGCTATCTTGAAGGTAATTAATTGCAGAGTGTATAGGTGTATTATATAGCGTCTCTGTTCTTGGCTCGGTGCTATTCAATATCTTTATCAATGATGTGGAAGAAAATATAAAATTATTTCTACATAAATTGAAATGAGAAAAGAGCAAATGGTAAACCGTGCAGGGAATTAACCGCTCTCTGGTAGCGTGGTGGATATTCTTTCATTATTTAATATTTTTTTAAGTCAAAATTGGTCGTCTTTTTAAAGTAGTGCAGAAATTGCAGTCGTGATAGAGGAATCACAGGTACATTTCTGGGCAAGGTCAGGCTAGGTGCTTTCTGGCACTAAAAAGCTGTCTACACGATGGAATATATTGATTAGAAGCGCAGGGAGGAGTGATGGTTTATCTCGATGCGCTGCAAACAGGCATGGTCACAAAGAAGCAATCGAAACCGCGGCTGTACGGTACACGAAGGAAATTCTGAAAACTGTGGTAGGTAATTTTTCTAAGGGGTTTTTGTGCAGAATTGCTTGAGCTCTTTGTAAACCCTTCATAGTTCTCAGCGAGTATGATGTTGGTGTGACAAAATTCTGGGTGCAAAGTGATGTGCACAAAACTAGAGGTGAAGTTGGCCCCCAGATGGGGTCTCCCCCTCTGCTCTGCTCTGGGGAGGCCCCATCTGGAGCAGTGTGTCCAGTTCTGGGCTCCCCAGTTTCAGAAGGACGGGGAACTGCTGGAGAGGGTACAGCAGAGGGCTACAAAGATGATGAGGGGCCTGGAGCATCTCTCTTAGGATGAAAGGCTGAGGGACCTGGGTCTTTTTAGTCTGGAGAAGAGAAGGCTGAGGGGGG
>VXAK01015419.1:386701-438028 GCA_013399435.1 Arenaria interpres
GCTTGCTGGGCTGCCAGCCCACGTTGCCGGCTTGTGTTGAGCTTCTCACCCACCAACACCCCCACGTCCTTCTCCTCAGGGCTGCTCTCCAGCCAATCTCCTCCCAGCCTGGATTTGTGCTTGGGATTGCCCTGACCCAGGTGCAGGACCTTGTGCTTGGCCTACTTGGACTTTTTGAGGTTGGACATGGACATGCTTCTCCAGCCTGTATTCTGTGTACTTAAGACAAGGGTGAGGTCGCGATACCTTGAGGAGTGGGTGTGCACACAACCAGCAGAGCAACGAGCTCCCAGTTGCCGTGGATGAAATCCTGGAGAGTTTGCTCCCCTTCCATAGAGGGCTTATCTGCCTCATCTCCCCTGGATGGTCTGTGGTGTGTTCACGTTCACATGGACCCTGTTGGTTTTGCACCCAGCGTGTATACGATCATATATATGCACTTATAATATGCATCACAGTAAATACAATTGTTTTTCATCATTATCCCACCGAGTGGTAACCTGCATCTAAAACCTTCTTGTTTATCACGAGTCAGAGTCTGCAAACGGATGCTGTTCAGAGCTTCTACCAAGTAGTATCTTACCCTGTTCTGGTCGCCTGACGGGCAGTCTCAGGTCACATAATTGGCAAATATTGATGTTCAGTGACTTTAAAATGACCGTTTCTCCCCTTGCTGTTGGCACCGCGTTTCCCTGCCTCCCAGGTGACGAGCGGTGCCTGACGACGTGTGTGTTCCCAGGCTGCTCCCAAGGCAGTAAAAAGGCACAATTTAGTCTCCGGTTCTCGGTCAGTAGGCCATCGTCGCTATCAGGGAATGCAGATCCTATCATTACGTTTTAATTAGGAGAGCATTTACAAGAAAGAGGGGAAAATGCAAATTTCGAGTTAAAACGGAGCCACATTTTGGAGCCACGAGCTTCTGTTAATGCATATAATTAAACCACTAAGTGATTGTTCGTTCCCTGTGGAGCTGGAAGTGTCATTCAACGCAGGAGCTTTCAAGTGCTACCAGTATTCAATGTTATAAATAATCGGGCTGATGGAGATAAGGAATGCTGTAATACGGAGAGTGACGATAATGTTCATCTTAATGTAGTCGGACAGGAATTTAATCATCCGTTTAATGCAGGGACTAGGGTGAATTCAGGAATCACGTTGAGTGGCACCTGATTTCTAGTGGACAGTCATTTAAAAATGTATTTTGATGACCTTTACTTTTAACAAATCCTGGCATTTTAGTAAATCGCTTTAAAAAAATTGCTGCGCTTCTCCTAGAACTGCTAAGATTGAAGATGCCATCTGAATCTTTGGTCTGGGAAAAGATGAAGTGGAATCCCATAAAATATAGCTTTCTTCTCCTTTTCTTTTTGGAGCAAGGGGGAAAACTGCAGCTTTTGGCTGTCTTCAAAACATGTTTCTAATTTGTCCTGTACTTAGAGCGGTCAGTAAAATCAGATTAAAACCTCAAGGTGTAATCTTTTAGTATCGGCTGAGTATTACCGAGCTTAAAATGGGACCAAACCGTGGTCTCGTTCTGAGCCCAAATCGTGTGACCTTTCTGCCGCAACTCTGAACGGATACGTGGGTGACCAACGGGGTTTCTATTTGTAAAGGTTATTGCAAATCCGTGTGAAAGTGAAATATTTGAGTTCAGGACATCATCTCCTCATTCCGTCTCCTCTTGTATTCTGATCTTTTTTTGGTTCCCATGGTGTTACCTTGACTTTTGGTTCTCAACTCCTGTCTGTTTTCTCGGGCAGTAGCGACAATGTCACGCAATTTTGAAGACTCAAAGCGATTGATGGGTTGTTGGACGAAAGGATTCCATCACACCCTTTGGTACGTCTGCCTTGACGGAAAAATGAGTGGCTTCTTGGCATCTAAATGACTAATTTTACACCCGTCGGACCCCGCTAGTGCCACGGAGTTTATGAGGTGGTGGATGAATGGATCCTATAGATGCCATTATCTTTAATAACAGGGAACTTCTACAACAAAGGCATATGCTACTAAAATCAATTACTGTTCTCATAAAGCATGTTAGTGGCAAACTTGTGTAACCTTGTAGACTGAATGTGTATTGATGGGATCTTATTAAGATTCATTGTTTGTAATTCACGGAGCAGCTGTTCCTACGAGTAAAGTATGTTTAATGGAGCTCAGGTGGAGCAAAAAAAAATGTGAATTCCAGGGTTGTCTGGTTACTCATTATATTACTTACTGGGAAAAAAAGTACTCAACTTTTCTCTAATGCCACATAAATTGGGCAAGGTTGTGAGAAATAGTAGTTTAGGGCATGAAAAGGTCTGTGTTTATGAACCTCCAGATCGTTTTAAGTTTCAGCTGATCTGAATTGACCCTTCCTTTTTTATTACAATTAATTAAACCACTACGATAATCTCTCACTTCCTGCCCATTATCTACGTGCACAAATTAAAAATTTTACTCTAGCATCCATCTTTATTATACCAGACATGTTAAATGCCACTTGGCTCGCAGTCTTTAGCTGGAGGCAAGAAAACTTCCAAGTTCAAAGAAAATTGGTTCGGTAGCTTTGAAGTCACGTGCACTTCCCTTTGGAATATTCATGCGCGCGAGAGCACTACGCCGCGTCCTCGAGTGATTCAGAAAAGGCTGGAAACGCGTGAGGATCCTTTCTCTCTAGGTCATCTTTAACCTCTAACTTCACGGTGCGTTAGCAGACGTGGATTTAAGCCCCGGCTGAGCGCTGGCGAGAGCTGATGGAAAGCCTCCTGTTGACTCCAGCGATGCTATGGATGGTGGTCTCCGGAACGAATGTTGTTTTGGGGATTGAATTTGTTTTGGCAGTAAACCGTTCTGAACGTTTTTATCTTTCGAAGACACCTTTTAAGGTGTCTAATTAAAAAAAGAAAAGGCCACAATTCTTAGTAAAGCTTGGTGTGTGTTAGCGTTTTGTAGTTCCTTTGTTTTCGCGAGAGACTTAATCGAAGCTGTTTGTAAATGGGAAAAGGTTAAGCCTTTAAATATTGGGATTTACGGAAGCTATTTAAAGTTTACGGCTGGAAAAAGGGGGTTCAGGAAAGAAAGGGGATGCTGCTTTGCTATATTGATTGAAATTAATTACTCCTCAAGTTTAATTATTTCAAAAGTACTTTGTGAAATCGTCGAAGGAATAAATACGAAAATATGTTGGGTTTTTTTTAATGCCAGCATTGCTGAAATACCAAGTAGCTTTGTCAGCTAGCTTAACATTGACGTAAAATGCGCAGTGTGTGCGAAGTGGCAAAATTCACGTTGCGATTAGAAACCTTTACTTCTGCCCTTGCCTTTGGCTGCTTGGGTGGCGTTAACCTCAGCGCTGTGTTGATGCCTGCCTTTAATCTGCAATGTAAATCAGCGCGTGTTTAAATATTCCGACTGGTGAATCACACATGCTTTTGCCTTCAGTTCAGTATTGTTGCGAATATTAATACACAACCTTACTAGAAGCCTTTTTTCCTTGCTGGAGTGGTTTCTTTACCTTTCTGTATCTCATTGGGGAAGCATCATTGCTTCCTTACCTTAATGTCTTTTTCTTCTTCAGTGCCGCTTGGCTGTAGTGCTCCTCTCGTTAGAGCAATCATCTCGTACACGATTTCCTTATTCCTTCTTTCACACTTGCTTTGTTTTACATTAGAGCGCCTCTAACCACCCACAAAAGATGGAAGTCCATCCTTTTGGGTTGTTCCAGGGCAACAGGAGTCTGAATTATTTTTCTGACCCCGCGCTATCTCCTGTGCTGTATGACTTTGGATTGCACGCCCGCTTCAGCTGCCTGCTTTGAAAACGAGTCCAAGGATTTATTTCCTTCACACTCTTTGCATCTTGAGCATCAGGCCCACAACAGGGCCAGCACAGAAGACGTGGTAAGAGTGGTCATAAAGTCACAGAACGGTTTGGGTTGGAAGGAACTTTAAAGATCATCCAGTCCCCCCCTCCTGCCCTGGGCAGGGACACCTCCCACCAGACCAGGTTGCTCCAAGCCCCCTCCAACCTGGCCTTGAACCCCTCCAGGGATGGGGCAGCCACAGCATCCCGGGGCAACCTGGGCCAGGCTCTCACCACCCTCCCACCAAAGAAGTTCTTCCCCACATCTCAGCTCCATCTCCCCTCTTTCAGTGACCAACCCTTCCCCCTCGTCCTATCACTACAATATCTACCTTCTCTGACAGCCACCAGGGACATGATTGACCTCTAAAGTCAAACAGAACCCTTGGGGCAGAAGGAAGGACGCGTGCTTCCGAGAGGTGCATTCATCAGAGATAATGGTTCCCTGCTTGACCCACAGGGGCAGATCCTGTTTCTGACCTTACTTACTGGGAGTTGGGCTTGATGGTCCTTATGGGTCCCTTCCAACTGGAGATACTTGTGATTCATCAGTGGTGCTCCATAATCCAGCCCAACACTGGACCAAAAGAAGAGAGCTCTTCTCAAAATGCACGTTAGGTTGTCTCACATTGGTGAGATGAGTCATCCTGGTTGAGGGTCCATCAGGAATCAGAGCTGGCACGAGGTTGGGAGCAGGACAGCGTGGCTGGAAGCGTGGGCAGGGCAGGGAGCCATAACATCTGCTGCCTGTGGAGCCACAGCACAAACCAGCCTCTGAATAAGCCATGGTACGTCCAGTCCTCAGAGGTGGGGATAATGATTTTATTATCTCACGGAGCTGGCAAGGTAAGTATGTTTTTGTGTCTCGTGGTGGCGATGTGAGATTCATGACGAACAGGGGTGTTTATAGAGCACGTAAACAAATCCAAAGAGAGGAGGAGACCAACCTCACATCTACGCACGCTCCAGAGTGAGCACCTGGACACCAGGGTCCAGGGTCATCTGTCTTTATCCGCCTTTGGCCAACTTCTTTGTAAACCATTTACTTTACAGCTTAATGGGATACAAGGTGTGTTACCTCTCTGGGGTGGCTGGTCTTGTGTCCTGGATACTCTTGGAGGAGAAATGAGTTAGATATCTCTCCTGAAGTCTGAGGGTGGAGAACGTGGGTCTCACTTTCTGCCTGAACCACATTGTTTAGCAATTCTCTAATGAGGTGAGCGCGACGAGGCTGTGCCTGGATGGGGTTCTCAGCACAGCTGTTCTGCAAAGCTGCAGGTTACTCCGGTCAGGGAGTTAATCCCAGTTAAAACAACCCTGCAAAATTTAAAACTAAAACTTACCCTTTGTGGTGTTTCATTGATATTTTTTTTTCTTATGGGGCCATCTGGGACATGCTGGTGTCTCAGCCAGCAGCGCTGCTGGGATGGTGATGGCTGAAGCTTCATCATACTATGAATGCAGGGTTTGACAGTTAATTTTGCAGCAGCAGTGTGGGCTTTATCCACGGTCCACATCTTGTCTTGTCTCTTAAGCTCCGTTGTTGCCGTCTCTGTGCGTGGGGATGGGCACGAATGGCTCAGGAGGCTGCTCTGCCTGGAGAAGAAAATTTGACTGGGTTCTTTTTTCAGTGGGATTACCTCTCTGGTCTGTTTTCTCCGTGGCAGGCAGGGTGGCGCAGGAGTGTGGGCGTGCAGGGGCAGAGGATGGTGGAGCTGGCCCCAGGCTCAGGCAGGGATTCTGCCAGAAATGGCCTGGGCTGACGTGGTCCTGCTGTTTCTCTGACCTCTTCCCGTCCTTGTGCTGGATCTAGCAGCGCGTTCGAGTCTGTGCAGATCCATTTTGGTGTGCTTAAGCCAGCAGCAAACCATTTGCTGCTTTTTATCGTGTTGAAGTCTGGGTTTGTGAAGCCCGGGGAAGCCAACAGAGCCACTTAGTGCTGCCCACGCGGGGAGGTCCTGCTCCCAGCAGGCTGCTGATGGCACTTTATTCCAGCGCCGGGGTTTACTGGAGTGCTCCAGGAGCTGGTTTAACACACAGCAGTGGTGGGAGACATAGAAAAATGTCTGAGTGGGTCTGAGCCACCTGAATCATAGAATGGTTTGGGTTGGAAGGGTCCTTAAAGACCATCCAGTTCCAACCCCCTGCCCTGGGCAGGGACACCTCCCACCAGACCAGGTTGCTCCAAGCCCCCTCCAACCTGGCCTTGAACCCCTCCAGGGATGGGGCAGCCACAGCTTCTCGGGGCAACCTGGGCCAGGCTCTCACCACCCTCCCACCAAAGAAGTTCTTCCCCACATCTCAGCTCCATCTCCCCTCTTTCAGTGTCCAACCCTTCCCCCTTCCTCCTAGGGCTCCCCTCCCTCATCCAGAGTCCCCCCCCAGCTTTCCTGGAGCCCCCCTTCTTTAGGGACTGGAAGGGGCTGAAAGGTCTCCCTGGAGCCTTCTCTTCTCCAGGCTGACCCCCCCCAACTCTCTCAGCCTGTCCTCCCAGCAGAGGGGCTCCAGCCCTCCCAGCATCTCGGGGGCGTCATCTGGCCCCGCTCCAACAGCTCCATGTCCTTCCTGTGCTGAATGTGTTGAAGGGCTTCAACAGAGAGCCAGGTCATCACTTAAGCCAGTTTAATTGTCGCTGGGTTCGGGGTACCTTGCCTGGTTTTGGCGTTTTTTTTATACGTGATTTTATTTAATTGTTGCTACTGAAATTTGGTCTGCAAAAAAAAAACCCAGAGCGATTGTTGTGTGATGTGAGCTGGTGCTGTTCGACTGGCAGTTCTGTGCTGGGATTTAGTCATAGAAGTTAGCAGGAGATACATTTTGTCCTCCCCTTCTCCGGGATTGTTCAGCACATCATTGTAGAATAAATCTGTTTTTCTTCATTGCTATTCAAATGATGTGTCCCAGACACATTGATTAATCTCTAAATGTGGTCTGCTGAGATTGGAGATAAGTACACTCGTTTCTATTGTTCTAGTTCTGAGCAGAGTCTGTTACAATAAATGGTGCGATATCTATTGAATTCGTGCTGAAAGGTAGACGTAATGTACAGATTTGACTCGTAGCGTTGTCATGTGGATTTTTTTTCCTTCGGTGGCCTTCTCTTTAAATCTAGAATATGCTCTTTTATTTCAAAAAATGTCGCAAACCGATAAATACTGGCAACTCAGGGTAAGCCATTAATTCTTAAAATGTACTTACTATTGTCTTTTGCAAAATCTGTCTTGAAATTAGTTTTGTTGGAGCACTGAAGCCCCAGGAAATGTAGTTTGTTTCGCTCTGACTTGCATTTTTTTTTTTGTTCTGCTTTTGCAGGAGTTTTTTGAGAATCCTGCTTTTCGCCCCGACGGCATGAAGCTGTATCCGACGCTGGTGATCCGTGGCACCGGTCTGTACGAGCTCTGGAAGACTGGAAGATACAAGAGCTACCCCCCCAGCACCCTTGTGGATCTGGTGGCCAGAATCCTGGCCCTTGTCCCACCGTGGACACGTGTGTACCGTGTTCAGAGGTAATTTTCTGTGGTGGGCATTATATATTGATTTATCGCACTTGGAGGGAGTCTTACTTTAATTACAGCAAGGTCTGACTCGGCCTTTTATTATTTTTTCAGCCTTAATCGTTAATGCACTTAAAGATTTTTGAAACTGCTTCCTCTCTGTTCAGAATGGGAAATGCCAAGGGGAATGAGAAGCTGTTTCAATTGAGCTGCTTCTCTAATGCGCCCAGAAACTTCAAGATTTCTGGAGGACTCGTTTCGCTGCCAGTCAGGCAAGAACATAGGATGTGGCACACGTAGTACTTTAATGATACTGATGGATAATTGCCTCTTGACTGTGGGTGAAGTTTCCTATATTTATTGCAGGAGCTGCGAGGTGTGTCATTTTTCTTGGCTACAGAGACTTCCTTTCTTTCCCCGTGGGTGTTGCGGGGTTTTCAGAAATATGCAATGGTTGCGCCGTTATTTCCAGCACTCACCTCCCAGGACGATAGATAAATACTTCCATTTAGCGCTGTATTTTCAGTGTGGGGTCTTCCTCGGAGTATTTTTCTTCTGTTATCTCCTACCTCAGTCTGATACTAGGAAGGGAGGCTAGAGCACACTTGCCTATTTTTGCATGTGTAGACAATACCCAGTTGGCGTCCAACTACATGGGCTGGAAACGGTGCCAATGCCTCGCTCTCTAAGAGCGTGCAGAATGAGGGAGCCCATGTGCATTAGATCTCACCTGCTTGGACTTCTCTAAGGCATTTAACTTTGTGCCCTTTCAGAAATAAGCAGGGAAAAGCAGATAAGCAGAGGGATAACCAGGGAAACATGGTAGAGAAGAAAGCGGCTGAAGGCAAGAAACACAAGGTAGCTTTGCCAAAGAAAGTAGGGACTCAGGATTATTAGTGGAGTTTCTCAAACATCCATTCAAAAACTAATCTTGCTCAAAATTGTTTTTATTTACAGTGACACAAAAAGTAATAGGGCACTGAGGAAACCTTGCAGGGCTGGGAAGCACCGTTGAAAAAGAGAGGATGAACCAGCAGGATCTGGTGGTGGTTGAAGCTGGAGTGATGGGGATGAGATGCAGTTCGGGGAGGTTTGGGATGGGATGAGTTGCAGTTTGGGGAAGTTTGAGGTCAAACTCAGAGAGGGTTTTGCTGTGAATCACAAGATCACAATGTGAAAACAGCAGAGGAGGAAAAGTTCTTAATGTCTTGGTCTGCAATAAAAATAAGCCACTGGTGGACGCAGCCGTGAAAAGCATTTTTTTCAGGATAACTCTTCTTAGAGTCGAGAGTATTAATGCAGCAGCCGGACAAGGCTTTGGTAAGACCTTATGTGGAATATTCCCCATCTTCAAGAAAATGAACTGTAGAAATATGTGCAGAGGAGCATGAGTCTTTTGTTTGAAGAATAGATGTGGACATAAAGACCTCTGTGAATCTGTAAGAGAAGGAAAATAACCTTTTCAGAAATAGGAACATTGATTTGGACAGAAGACAAGAAAAAAAGAAGTAGCCTTACATAAAAAGAGGCAGGAAGCTGGGAATTTTCAGTCAGGACTGAGATTCTGGAGTAGCTTTCCAAAGTTATCAAAGCAGAAGAGAAGCTAAAGATGAGTATTGTGAAGCTTAAGTAGGTTTATGAATGGGATTGCACTCCAGCATCTGTAGTAGCAGACATGGTTTCAGTGACCAGGAGATCCTTTCTTCAGATCTATGTTACTCTGAGAAACTGGTGGTTGTAGCTGAACTCTCAGAATAAGGATACGATGCTCGTGAAGGTGGCAAACTGTGGCTTATGGGCAAATTCTACTTGATATTCCCCCAGACTTTTCACATCATGGAATCACAGAAGGGTTTGGGTTGGAAGGGACCTTCAAGATCATCCAGTTCCAGTCCCCCTGGCCTGGGCAGGGACACCTCCCACCAGACCAGGTTGCTCAAAGCCCTGTCCAGCCTGGTCTTGAACACTTCCATCACCTGCAGAGGCGTTATTAAAGGCAAAACTCCTCTCTTTTCACCCTGCACGTCATCTTCTTCCTTATTGGTTCCGCTGTAGACACAATGGCCTGTTCATTCATGATGCTGTGCTCATGCTAAACCAAAGAGGTTTATTCTTAGAGGATGACCTGAGTTTGGAGCCTAGTGGGTCTTCTCCTAAGGAACAGGGGCCTGGAAAACTCTCTGCTTGGTGTGTTCATTTGCCTGAGCTTGACTATGATTTCTTCTGTCACCAGCAGCAGGTTCCATCCAGCTGTCATCCGCTTGTCAGTTATTATGTTCCAGTGGAATAGCTGTTTTCTTACTGACGGGCTCATGTTATCTGCAACTCGTTCCTGGTGATTACAGATTTTTTACACCTCCAGCGCAAAATCCAAAAGCTATTACTTTCATCTAAATTGCTTTTGGGGCCATTGTGTGACTTTGTTACAGAATAATGAACAAAGCCAGATCTCTAAAAACATTTGGGGCCTCTTCCCAACACTGCTTCGCTGAGGACGGTAACTATTTTCCTTTTCTGCATGGCTGCCTCGGGTCCTTTCTGTCTCCCTGTGGCCTGCTGCCGCAACTCCTCCATCCTTCATGTCTTGCATTTCAGGCTCTGTTTCCAAAATCCTTTCAGATTCAGCTTGTGCCCTGGATGACAACTTATCCCAACAACTCGCCGTTTGGTGTGTGAGTTCAGGTTTTCTGGCAAACGCCGTCTGAAAAAGACTGAGCTGTTTATGCCTTTCCTTATTAGGACCACTTTGGGGGATCTGTGTTCCCTGGTACCAGGCTTTGCAGATCCGTAAGGGGCTCAAGGTTTTTTGTAGTCCGTTGCATGCTCAAAATAATCAGTTTAACGAGTCGGGTGAGCATGGGAGAGGTGGAGTCATAGAATCATAGAATCGTCTAGGTTGGAAGGGACCTTTAAGATCATCGAGTCCAACCATCAACCTAACTCTGATTAAAAAAACCAAAAAAAACCCCCACACTATGTCACTAAGCACTATGTCAACCCGTCTGCTGAAAACCTCCATGGATGATGCCTCAACCGCTTCCCTGGGCTTCAGGAAACCAGGTTAAATATGTTTTTTTTTAAAAAAAAAAAGAGATGCTGTTGCTAATGGCTGGTTGGAGGAGAATATATCTTCCAGGGTGTTTTGTAACTGTCAGAGATGCTTAATACTGTATTTATCCTGAATGTTTGTGAACCTCATTAGCACCGAGGTGCTTTGGTGCGTGAGAAGGTGTGAAATGACAGGAGTAGCGCTGCGCACCTTGAGACCTTTTTCTTTCATGAATCTCGGTGTTTTATGTTAAATGTTATTTTCACCGTACTGATGGGGAGATGTAGGTATGGAGAAATAAAATGTCTTACTCAACGGAGATCATACAAGTCAGAGCTGAGAGCAGACCCGAGGTCTTTAGACTTTGACTCCGTGTTTCAATCAACTGCTTCACAAGTGTCCTAAGTAATGCAAGAATGTTTGAAAAATAGATTAAATAGGCCCTTTTGAAGCTTCTGGCCAATTGCACATTAACTTTAATAAGGTCAGGATTTAATCCCCCGTATCCCTGAATTTGTTTAGCATTTTAACAAGTCCTGAAATCACTGGTACAGTGCTGTCTTGTGGCCATTCAAAATCGGCAGTTAGTGTGTGCACTCGATGCACACAGGGTACTTATTTAAATACTCTGCCCTGATCTGAAGTGGGGATGGAAAACCTATTTCTTGCTCTCTTTTTCTTAAAAAGCTTATTTTTCACATTCGTATTTTAATTTACTTTGCTCCCCAGTAGGCAGATGAGAGAGGCTCACGTTACTGTATGTTGTAATCTGTCTTTTATTTGCAGTATTTAATTTACTGTTTCATAGCAGACACTGGATTTAGCTAAAGACCGGGTACTGGAAGATGTCAGGATGTTTTATCTGTGTCCCTGTGGGGAAAATACATACGGCCTGACTTTTTGGAGCCGTTCCATAATTAGAAGAAAGGCCTTTGGTGAGATTATCACTGGAGATCTAACATACCCTGACGAAAATGCCCTTCTCCTCTGGTGTGTCCTTTAGTCACAATGTGAAGTGCTCATTTCCCCTAATTGAAGCTCTTTGAAGTATGTTGTGTTGGCTCTGCAGTGTCTTATTTACTCAAAGAGATCCACTGAATAAATGAACTGGTTAGCTAATTGTCTTTTGCCTTGAGTTTTTTGGCATGTGAGTGTAAGAGGCGAGGAAGGGTAGACCCTTTGGCTTTATAGAAGGAAGAGGAGGGAAAACAGGGAAGGGAAGGAAAGGAAAACACAGGACCTGTGTTATACTGGAGAAAGTTGTGCCAGAACTGGAGCGCGATGCTGAAATGGGAGGAGAATCCTGGAGTCTTGAAGCCCTTGTTTTCATTCTTAACGGTAAAGGAAAAAAATCCTTTTCTTGCCCCCCTTTGCCAGTGTCTCAGACTTCTGCAAGGTTGAAGAGGCACAAGGATCAGGCCTCCAGGACCCTTAAAAACCTTTATCTTTCATACAGCTACTGCCAAAAATAGTAATTGTTAATGGGGGCCGTGGTGTGAATGCAAGTCCTCCAGGAACTGAATAGATCAATTAATACGTTTTCCAGAGGTCATGAGACAGCTGCTAGATGGTGATGACTTTCAATCACTACTGAACCAAGATGGATTAAGTTAATTACATTACCAATTCCCTGAACCATTCCATTCTCTGCATGGCTTTTTGTGATATTCTGTTCTTTACTCTGCTGAATGCTTGCATAGATAAAGAAAAAGGAGGAATACTCACCAAGGAACGTTTGAGCCCCGTTTTGAGACCAACCTGTTGTACAAATTACTGAGTATCTTTCATAGTTCTATAGTCCTCTAGAAGATCTGAGGGGTTTGCATTACACAGTGGTGGGCTTGGGTGGTGCATTATCAGGGCTGCCAGGGTGGAGTTTGAGCCGGGAGAGGGAAAAGCATTTGAAATCACCAAATTGGTGTAGTCCAGCCTTAGATGGAAGGTGGGTGTTGCTCATGTTCTCGCATGTTTATTTTTCAGCTGGATCTGGATGCATAAATCCTCCTTTCCCTAAGGGATGGTATCCTGCCTTCGTAATCTCTAGTGGGACAAACTGCCCCGGAAGGCAGCAGAGAGGCCAAACCTGGTCTTACTTCAAAATTAATTAATTCTTACTTCTCCCTTGGAGAGCTGAAGGAGGGAGCTCTGCCATTTGCAGACTCGTGATTTACATCCCTGTAGGAAGGCCCTAAACTTTCTGGCCGGGCTTTGCCGCAAATCATTTGCTAAACAGAACTTTTTCACTTCTGAGCACTTAGCGTCCCGATATAAAAATGCTCTGATTCTGATGAATTTTCCCTGATGGACATTCAACTTGGAAACTGCAGAGACGCGTTCTGGTTCCCAATTGCTGATCTCCAGCAACAGATACCATGAAGAACATCTGACCTGGAGTCCCAGGCTCAGCTGGATGATCCTTTTTTCCCCCCAGACTTCCAAGTGAAGAACTGAGAGCAAAATTATAACCTATTTCTCAAGACTGTAAAAGCCTTTTTACTAAAGTAAAACCTGTAGCTTTTTTCCCTTCGTTTTTTTCTCCTGCTTTTAGTTGTGTTTTGCTTGTGTTATTTCTTGTTGAAACAAAGGTAATTCCCACAAGTTCTGCTGTCTGCTATTTGGGATCTTGGCCTGGGTGACCGTGATTGTACTTTATGGTGTAGCGTCTGCTAATGCAGTTGTGTGAGGTTTCTCTTTTTCCTCTTACACGCAGAGATATCCCAATGCCACTGGTCAGCTCTGGAGTGGAGCACGGGAACCTGAGGGAGCTTGCCTTGGCCAGGATGAAAGATCTCGGGACACAGGTAAAGTATTTGTCAGTTGGCATCGAGGCAGAGCTGCTCTATGACTTTACACAAAGGAAAAGTAATGGAAAGTAATGACCAGAAAACACAATAAAAGCCAGCTTTGCTGCTGAACTAAAATGATCTGCAAAGGTCTTTCAAAACAAAAAAAAAAGTGTTAATGACTAGAAAGCACCTTGATGATAGTTCTGAAAAGCTGGTTTTCTTTGGTTGATTTTTAGTTGGGCGCTTTCGCCCTGTTCCCGAAGGTACGTGGCAACTGGTTTGTGATATTCTGTTTTTTAGCAGAATGAAACCCTTAAATCAGAGAGAAGGCAGGAAGGTTTCTTTTTAATTTGTGCTATTAGAATTTCTCCTTCCTTTCTTTTTCCCACGCATGCAGCTATTTGACGGAACAATTGGAAGAGAAGCTCTTAGTCTGAGGCCAGAGAAATCTTGCAAGAGAGATTTCAGCACAAACAAATGGGACTTGATATTCTTGATATCTCTAAGGTCAAATAAAAATATGAGCGGGGGTGGAGAGGAGGAGGGGGAGGGAGGAATTGCGTTTGTATTTGAAGTCAGAAGGAGGTACCTCTACCCACTCTTGATTTTTCTGGGAAGGTCACTGCCTCAGTCATCATTCTCAGTGCCCCCCACGGTCTGCGCTGACACTGCTCTCTCTCTGAACCTCCCTCTGAAACCCAGTTATCGGCCACAGTCTGCAAATCCTCCAGTAAAGTTAGGCCCAAATTCTGCCTTTCTTGAGGTGTTTCTTCCCAGACAAAGCATCACCCAAACCCTGTGTTCCTTGAGACTGTTCCAAAGGGCTTTAATTGCTTTGGTGTCCTGGTGTTCAGGCAGTGCCAGATCCTTGCCACAACTCTTCCGTCTATCCCCGTTGGGATTTAGTGCTCGCTCTTTCTAGCTCACCTTTCCTTAAAGAGGTTTTAAGGTGTTACTGCATCCAGCAATAGTAAAGTCTTCAGCTACTGCATGTGTGCCTGGAGTCCCACATCAACTTCTGCCACTGACCTCTATTTTTGGTATTTAACATGGATAGTTCTCCAGGCTACATCTATCTCCTTGCTGCCTTTGCCATCTCGCTTGGATCTTGCAGTTGCAGTGCAAAAGATCAGAAGACAAACTTCAGGCTGTCTCCCTTCCATTCCGCTTAATCTCTCCTAAGCTGATGCCCTGGACGTTCTTCTTAAATCGTTCCTCCCAGTCTCTCTCCAGTAGAGAGCTGGGATTTGGCAGGCAGCTTTGCCAGCCAAAAAAGCTTCCATCCCTCCCGCTGACTTTTCACTTCAAAACCAGGCAGGGGAGACAACCTCCATGGTGTAGCTGAGCCTTTTCAATCGAGCTCTTCGGGGCTACTAGTGAACTCTTCCCCGGGTTTGATACTAAAACCACATCGTTTGATCTGAACCTGATCAAGGCCAGCTGGAGGAGCAGGGATGGCTGAGCCATGGCAGTCGGGGCTGAGCTGAACCATTAAAGGGCTTGTCAGGCTGGCACTCATCGCTTTTAGAAGAACCAAATCTGTAAATATCTCTGCTGTGCGGATGATTATAGATTTTAATTTAGTGAGGCAGAAACACTGCAGCTGGTGGAATGGGGAACCAAACAGTCTGCTGCAATGTAGCTTGAAATGTAAGGTATTGCTGTGTTCTTCTTGTGTCACAGGAGAAAACTATAAATATGCTCTTGTCTCTCTTGGAAAAGGAGAGGAAAAGGCCAAGGCAAGGAAAGGACTTGTAGGAATCTTACATATTTGCTGGCTCAATAGTAAATATCAGGCAGCTCTGGCAGTTCCATTTTTGGGGACTGGCTTGGTGAGGAGTGTGTTTGAGGGATGGGGGTCAGTCATGTCAACACTGCAGCTTGTGTCTGCGGTTCTTGGAAAGAAGTTCTTCTTGAGAAGCCTTGTTGGAGGGACCAAATGCCGGCCTTTGTGATTGCCAGCCACTGAGTGCAAGTGGAGATACACAGCTGGGACACAGAATTTTAAAGCATCAGCCCAGAATGCATTGTCCTTTCTCAGTTCTTCATGAGGCATGGATATTTCTCTGCCTTTTACTGTGCTGTTTGTGTAGCTGGCAAATTGTAAAGCAGAGAATGATAGAATCATGGAATGGTTTGGGTGGGAAGGGACCTTAAAGGCCATCCAGTCCCACCCCCTCTGCCCTGGGCAGGGACACCTCCCACCACACCAGGTTGCTCCAAGCCCCCTCCAACCTGGCCTTGAACCCCTCCAGGGATGGGGCAGCCACAGCTTCTCGGGGCAACCTGGGCCAGGCTCTCACCACCCTCCCACCAAAGAAGTTCTTCCCCACATCTCAGCTCCATCTCCCCTCTTTCAGTGTCCAACCCTTCCCCCTCCTCCTAGGGCTCCCCTCCCTCATCCAGAGTCCCTCCCCAGCTTTCCTGGAGCCCCCCTTCTTTAGGGACTGGAAGGGGCTGAAAGGTCTCCCTGGAGCCTTCTCTTCTCCAGGCTGACCCCCCCAACTCTCTCAGCCTGTCTTCACAGCAGAGGGGCTCCAGCCCTCCCAGCATCTCCGGGGCCTCCTCTGGCCCCGCTCCAACAGCTCCGTGAGGCCCCAGAGCTGGAGGCAGCACTGGGGGGGGTCTCCCCAGAGCGGAGCAGAGGGGTACACGAGGTTCACACGAGCCCATCTCTCCAGCCTCTGTGCTCTAGAATCCTATGACAGTGAATTCTGGTTGTACCACAGCCTATTCTAAAAAACAAACACAAACCCCCTCTTTTTTGTGCTATTTGGGAGATTGTCATTTATGTTGATAATAGAAGGAGGACAGGGCATGAGATAGAGCTGTCCTTGTTCTGGGTACTCTGAGTTTCTGTGTGAATTGGATTTTCACACGTTCTTTCCCTGTCTAAAAGTCTGGCTTTTGGAAATAAGTGGGCAGGTTGATGTTGTCGCTTTTGGAGCAATTTTAGCCCGTTGGTGGAGGTTCTCTTCCTTCCCTCGTGGGATGAAACGAGCATTTGCAACTCAGCTGCTTTGGGTAGAAGTATTGTGGCTGCATTTCGCTGACAAAAGCTGGGTTAAGCTTAGAGTTGGACCCTCCAACAAACCCACTAACTCGTGAATGCTCCCAGTCTCCTGCAGCGGGAGTGCTTGTACTGTCACAGCCCCTTGCTTAACGAATGGGTGCCAAATTACCCAACTTCCACTGGTTTTGTTGAGAAGCACAAAAGTTTTTGCGAGTTAAAACCCATCTCTCCAGCGCTGAGCTTGGAGCCTCGGCTCCTCCTCTGTCTGACTTCTGAGGGAGGAGAGATTTCTTTTGGCTCTCTCTGGTTTCCCCATCATTGGTGGACTCTGTGGACACCAGATCAGTGTTAGTTTTACTTTCTGATATTTGGGTAGGACTTCTGTAACAATTCTCATTTAAAAGCAAGAATAGGGTTGCTGAGATTCAAAAACAGTCTTTTTAAGGCCTCTTTGGTGCCTTAGGGTAGATTTTGCCAACGTTTCCTGATGTAGGGTAAAAATGGATTGTGCCAAAGTCTTTTTTTTCTCTGTTATTCCGTCCTGTGTGTTGACTTTGCCTCCAGACCCTGCTGTTTGTGAATCAAAGGGTACGTTTCCTCATGAGCCATAATGCTTGCTTAGTGAATTGATTTTTGCCAGCATGTCTTTCCATTTAGCACTAAGACCTCTTTCTGAGATGTATTAGGGATGGATCGGTGAGCATTTTTATTTTGAAGTCTACCCATTTGAAATTCATCCATGCAACTTCATGCTATTACAGTTGAGTTTTGAGCCCAATGGGTGGCTGGAAATCTACGTGTTTCAGAGCTTGATGTTTTTCTCCTATGTAATTTCCGCCCCGCCCCCCTTCCTTTCTCTTCTTAGTGTCGCGACGTAAGGACAAGAGAGGTTGGAATTCAAGAAATTCACCATAAAGTGAGACCATATCAGGTAAGATTTGTCTTTTTTTTTTCCTAGGAGCTTGTTTCAGACACAATTTGTTATATGTGTTTGGTGCGGAGGCGTTGGGACCCATTTGTTGCCTGTCCAATCCTGCGGTTTCCCTTTGTAGCTGGATCCAATTTTCCATTTATTTTCGCAGCAGCTTTGGATGTCTTTTGTTTGAGCACAGTCGCATGTTGAAATTTATGGACCACCATGTTCAATAAACTGACTGCAGCCAGCAGTTATTTTGGTATTTGTGCTGCTACAACAAACTGAGCAGCTCTTGCTCACTGCTTCTCCCCCTGCCCTTTTCTCACTCCTGGTTACAAACTGGGATTTAGAAAATACCAAAAGCAGAGTGTGTGAATGCTGAACAGGAAGGAGTGTTGAGCAAGGTGAATTTACAGCCTTTTTTGTCAATGTGCATGTGTGTATAAGCAAACAGTACATGTATAAATACACTTCTGCACATGTATATATATATTTATAGGTGAGTAGATCTGTTTAGCATTTGACATGTTGCCGTTTTCCTTCCTAAAATAGGCCACAAAAAGATTTCTATGCTTATTTTATAGAAAAGAACACGTACAGCTGAACTTCAAGCATCCAATTTAGGACACTAATCCTCCAGCTCACTGTAGTTAGAAGGAGGGATCAATCCTTCCAGAGAGCTGTCAGGAGGTCCATGGCCATGTATGGCACCCAAGGAGATGAACTTTCTAAGATCATACATGTATACTGTGACTAATAAATCACACCCCAGAAGTATTCTCTTCCTCTGTTGACATTAAGGAAGGACTTGAAATGATTGTGGAGTTTGTCCATTGTATCACAGAATCACATGGGGTTGGAAGGGCCCTCTGGAGATCATCCCCTCCAACCCCCTGCCAGAGCAGGTCCACCCAGAGCAGGTCCCACAGGAAGTTGTCCAGGCGGTTTTTTGAATGTCTCCAGAGAAGGAGACTCCACGACCTCTCTGGGCGGCCTCTTCCAGGGCTCTGCTACCCTCACAGGAAAGAAGTTTTTCCTCATGTTTAGGTGGAACTTCTTATATTCAAGTTTGTGCCCATGTAGATCTCCTTTACTTTCAAACAAGATTTCTTTGTTCCAGGCAGAAGGTACTGCCATCCCCAGGTAAAAAGCTGAATCAGAATGACACGTGCCCCTCTCTCTTCTCTGCAATGTGCACATACCCATTCTCTAAATCATAGAATCATAGAATACCAGGTTGGAAGGGACCTCAAGGATAATCTGGTCCGACCTTTCTTGGTGAATGTGAGCCACTAAACTGGAGTTAGGCTTTCTACAGAGGTTCCTGACTGAGGTCCTCTCTTCCTTTGGAAGCCCCACTGATTATTTAGGCTTCAAAGAGGCTCAGAGTTTGGTGCCAGAATTTAAGTAGAATGAATGATAGGACAAGAGGAAATGGCCTCAAGTTGCGCCAGGGGAGGTTTAGATTTGATATTAGGAAAAAATGTTTACACTGAAAGGGTTATTGCACATCGGAATGGGCTGCCCAGGGCAGTGGTTGAGGCACCATCCCTGGAGGTATTTAAAAAACAGGATGACATAGTGCTTGGAGGCATGGTTTAGTGATGGGTTTTTGTCAGAGTTAGGTTGATGGTTGGACTAGATGGTCTTAAAGGTCCCTTCCAACCTGGACAATTCTATGATTCTATGAATCTTCTCCAAGTTTAGCATCTGAAAGATGTTCTCACTTCGCAAATCAGAGATCACTGGAAGTTGTATTCTGGTTTTCTCCTGCCGTTGTGGGAGTGTACTTCCCATCTTGCATAACTGGGTATAACCTAGATAAGTGTATAACGATACCAAAGAAATTACCTTGTTCTTACCGAATTTCTGCCAGAACTGGGGCTGTACAGACCCATTTGTACATAGGCCATGTCGCCTTTGTGCTACGTGTTACCTAATCTGCGGTCATCTCACGAAATAGCTTCCAAAGATGCCTATTGTCAGCAGCGCTAATCTAATTTAAATTGTAAATTTCTTGAGTAGTTAGCAAATAGCTTATCACAGGGTTTTCAAAGCAACATTATGTTGAAAATTCCCTTTGTTAAACTCATCTCTCTGAGTGGCAGGAGGATGTCATTATGTAGTCTTAGCAAAATTTATCATGACAGCAGAGCAAGAGAAATATTCTGGGGATGGTATAAATTTTCATGCGCTTTAGACTAATGACAAGGTAGGATGTTTTCCTTGGCTTCATAAGTAAACAACGCATCCTCTTGATAAGAGAGGCTATCATGTTGGATCAGAAATGAATTAATCGCTTGCTGTAATTAGTTACACTTTGTGCAGCTTCTTTCTGTTAAGGATCAGTGGGCTCTATGTATTTTTATAATGGCAATGATGTGTCTGCTTTTAAAAGTTGGGTGGTTTTTCTTTTTTAACAAAATCAATTGGAAGTCGATTACTTGCCCGTAGCTGGCTATTTCCAGAGCTATCTCTAAGCTGCCGTTTCAATTAGTGGCATTTCTCCATCGCAGCAGAAGGTATTTGCTTGCTCTCGGGATGGTTGAGGCCGCGGCGTGCTACGGAATAGCCTTAAAAATGCTCTAGCAAATTGTGGCTGCGAAGAGCGATTGGATTGATGGGTTTGGAAAGGCGAGGGGCAATGACTGCTCCGTTACGGATACGAACCCACATTCGTGTTAAAGCAGAAAGTGTAAGATGTAGAAGCTGCTGTTCCTGAAAAGTCAAGGGTTTGTATCAAGATAATGATCCCAATATAGAGCCTTAGTGGGAATAAGGCAGACTTTTAAGCTGGGAGTAGCTGTTTTAGGTTAAGAGTGTAATCGGCAACTGCGTTTTCCCTTTGTTTGTCAAAGTAAGTTTAAAACAGGCTGTGCTGGACATGTGGTAGGATTCCACGTGGAAATGTTGACCCACACTGATGAGGGAGGTTCCTACCCAGCATATGGGATGGTTTATGGACCAGGGACTGACACTGGGGACCGTGGCGTCACACTTCGCTGTGCACCAGCCACCCAGAGGGCATTCAGGGTGGCTTTTGTCACATTTATACCAGTATCCCAGAAGGACAAGGTTTTGACCATCTCATAGAATCATAGAATTGTCCAGGTTGGAAGGGACCTTTGAGATCATCAAATCCAACCATCAGCCCAACCCTGACAAACCCACCACTGACCCATGTCCCTCAGCACCACCTCTGCCTAGCTTTTAAATCCCTCCAGGGATGGGGACTCCACCACTTCCCTGGGCAGCCTCTTCCAAGGCTTCACAACCCTTTCCATGAAGAAATTATTCCAAATATCCATCCTAAACCTCCCCTGGGGCAACTTGAGGCCATTCCCTCTTGTCCCATCGCCTGTTCCTTGGGAGAAGAGACTGACCCCCCCTGGCTACACCCTCCTTTCAGGGAGTTGTAGAGAGCGAGAAGGTCTCCCCTCAGCCTCCTTTTCTCCAGGCTGAACACCCCCAGCTCCCTCAGCCGCTCCTCACAAGACTTTTGCTCCAGACCCCTCACCAGCTCCGTTGCCCTTCTCTGGACCCGCTCCAGCTCCTTAAGGTCTTTCTTGTCATGAGGACAAAACTGGACCCAGCACTCGAGGTGGGGCCTCACCAGTGCCCATTATGGGGGGACCGTCACTGCCCCAGTCCTGCTGGCCGCACTATTGCTGATACAGGCCAGGATGCTGTTGGCCTCCTTGGCCACCTGGGCACTCTGCTGGCTCGTCTTCAGCTGCTGTTGACCGACACACCCTGGTCTTTTTCCCCTGGGCAGCTCCAGCCACTGTGCCCCCAACCTAGAGCATCCATGGGGTTGGTGTGACCCAAGGGCAGGACCTGGCACTTGGACTTGTTGAACCTTAGACTATTGGCCTCGGCCCATCCATCCAGCCTGTCCAGATCCCTCATGAGTCCCTGAAAACGCTTTGAGAGGATACACGTATCCTAGGGCCCTCTGTGCCCAGGGAAGTGGGGAAAACAAAAAACTCAATCCAGCAGGGAATTTCCTGAGCACACCATGTTCTTTGGTATGTGCTTATGATGCTGTAAAAATGCACACAATATAAAGCCTCCTGGTGAAGGTTCCTGTGGTCCTGCTTCATCTCTTTCTACAAGTGGCTTTCAAACGGGCCGTGGGTGTAACAGGGTATGTGGTCCCTTCTGGAGGACAAGCAGTGGAGCCATGTTTTCTACTTGTTTTCTTTTGTCCTCAGGAGAAACCGGGAGTTCTCCAATTTTCCCATTTTTTCCAATTTTGCCGTTTTGAACTCTTAGTATAGCAACGTTTATTAATATTTTCTGCTTTCTTTATACCTTAGTAGTAAGCTTTAGCCTTTTCCACACAGGAAAATAACTGTGGTATCTGGGTATTTTAAAAATCTTATGCTCTTTTATTTTCCCACGCATTTCCTTTTCACTCGTGGTGTTACGTACCTGACGGAAGATGTGGATCAGCGTGTCAGCCGTCCTGACACACAAGCTGGAGAGGAGTTTGTGCTCTTGGAGAACTTGGCACATCGGCAGACGTCTGCTTTGGGCACTGGACGTCAGCCTTGAAACGAGCCTTGTCCTGTAATCAGCAAGGGATTTAATTGTGAGGCTTCGTAGTGGAGTGGAGCAGGCAGGCGACAGAATCCCTTGTGGCTTTTCTGTAAACAAATCTTTAATTCATGGATTTTTGGGTATTAGAGAATTTGCAGAAAAAATACCGAGGTCCTTTGCTTTGGTCTCTAGAGTAGTACTGAGAAGAGCAGGGCAAGGTGGGATAGGGATCAGTCCTCTACTGTTCTGCCAGGCTGTAACTGTTAGAGTGTTTCTCCGCACGGGTGGAAGCACCCACTGGAGCTTTCCATTCACGTTTGAATTCCTAAAGTTAAAGGAGAACATTTAAATGATGGTAGGTGTATCTAGGTGGTGGTTTTAGTGTTGACCCCCACTTTGAAAGCACAGAAACCTGGTTTCTTTTGGACTGATTTAGAAAATGTCTTCCAGGAGCGCACCTAAGGTACAGCAGCTGGTGATGGGTGCCTGGTTCATGGAGTGAGACCAGGACTAGTCTCCTCAGAAACCCTCCCAACTTATACCATGTTGTCATCGGGCTCTCGATATTGCAAACTATTGCTGCCACTCCTCTCTTGAGCCAGGCAATTTGGGAAATCGTTTTGATCTGCTTAGCAGCCGGTTGTTACAGGTGGGCAAGGGAGTCCCTACGGCAAGGATGGGCAGCTATTTCAGCTGGCAATAAAATATATAATGGCAATTCAAAATGCAGAGTGACTCATTGTGTCACTGAAGATGTGACATTATCATCATTGGCTACAGGTTACATCAAATTAACTTCGTGCTAACTCTGCTGCAGATAAACACAGCTACCCTTACGTGAGGTTTGATGGTTTGATCAGGTCTCGTGTTGACATCAGGGAGTCTCCTCTTGGCTCCTGGGGCTGCTCCTTGATGATGGTAGGTCAGGACTGTCTGAAAAAGAAGCTTGCTTTCTGCCCTCTTCTCTACCAGTTTCTCTTCATAGCTTCTAGGTGCTCTGCAGAAGTAATTTCTTCTTCCCAAGCATGGTCTTTATTGTATTCTCCACAGCCACCCAACTCTCACTTCACTGTTCCCTTCCACTTGTGGTCTTCAGAGCTGCCTTTGTCTATGTTGCCATCAAAAATTGAGTTTGAGGCAAGTGTTATGTTGTTACTGGTCAGTTCTCAGGGTGCTTGTCTGGATGGTTTTGGTGGCTTCAGTGCTATTTGGATGGGTAAGAAAACCCTTCCTGCTGATTCTGTAAAGCACGAGTAATTTCTGGCGTGTTCCAAAAACATTAAAGACTCGGTGCTCGCTCGACACCAACTCTTTCACATCCACTGCTCTCGCACTACTCAGTTTGCTTCTGTTGGTAGATCCTGTGCAGTGCTGTAAAGAACTAATTGGTAATTAGTAGAGAAGTTGACTGCTGCTTAGAAGACCCATGCTCTGTAGAAATCTCAAGCCGTTGCTTTTGCAGAGCAGTAGAGACATGGACCAAAATGCGGGTTTAGTGAAGGCGGATGCAAAACTACTCATTCTACATCGGTGACTTTGTAACTGGAGCTGAATTTCAATTAGAGCAAGTCCCTTAATTAGTGGCAAGAGTTGCCCCCTCCCACCCCTTTTCCTTGATCTTGCAGTGATTATGAAACTGGAGTAACTCAAGAAGCATAGGGTTTAGGTTTCTGACTTACGGAGAGGCAACCACGTGGGTTACCAGGCTACTGGAGAGCTGACAAATAGGGGTAGAAGACTGGTTCTGTCCCCTTGGCAAATACATTTCTGTTAGAGTAGTCGCATGGTTTATCTTTAATATGACTGCAGTAACGGCAGTTCTTACCCAGTGCTGCTGAAATCCATCTGGAATTAAATTGGCCTTTAAGAAAGCAGTTCATGTTTTCTCTGAATCATAATAGTTTATGGATCCATGAAATTGGTTTTGGTCTGTTCAACATGTTGCTTAAATATTTTTAAAGAAGTTTTCCCTTTCTCTTTTCCTCTTCGTATTCGTCATCGTTTCTTCTCTTTGACCAGATTGAATTAGTTCGAAGAGATTACGTGGCTAACGGTGGCTGGGAGACCTTCCTCTCCTATGAAGACCCAGAGCAGGATATTCTCGTTGGCCTTCTACGGCTGAGGAAATGTTCGGAGGAGTCGTTCCGGCCCGAGCTGAAAGGAGGCGTTTCCATTGTCCGGGAATTGCACGTTTACGGGAGCGTGGTCCCCGTCAGCAGTCGGGATCCTTCAAAATTTCAGCACCAGGTACCCCAAGCCATCTTTATTCTTCATCTGAGCCTCTTCCTTGCACCCTGCTTCCCACCTCAGTATAACTGGAGAAGTATTTTATTTAATATCTGAGATTCATTCAGTTGCTTAGATTATAGTCCGCTGCAATGGAAACAGAATGGAATTTGAGCCCCTTCTTGCACTTCAGCTGCCGAAATCATGCTCCTTCTGAGTTTTTGCTAGTATGGTGGTATTTAGGCAATTGCAACTGCACTGAGATTTAAAAAAAAGCATGTCTGAGTGCGCACAGCCTTGCTCCGTGCCCATACAATGTGAGCTCATGGATGCTGGGGCTGATTTGGCTTTCGAGTACTAAGCACCTTTGGTTCTGAAGTATCTTTCCTTTAATCTCCAGTGGGGTGCATCAGAATTCACTGAGTAAAAGCCAAACAAAAGGAGATACCCGTTGTGTCGTCTTGTTTCCTTCTCAAATTGATCTTGTTCGGTAGATGAGTGTCACTTCTGAAATCTGAAATAATTACATATGGGAAGGTGAGATTTTTATTTGGTACTACCCCGTTCTCTTTCAAAGGAACGTTTGTGGAATACATCCTTCCTACCAAACCAGCAGAAACCCCACTTTGGTCATGAAATCTGTGTCAGTTTAAGCGACGGGGTGACTCCTGAGTCAGGTCTCTAAGTTGTGTCTGACAGTTTTTTGCTTCAGACACACATTTTGAGGCCATTTCATATATATCTTAAAGTATGTGAGAATGGAGCAGAAAGCTGTGTTTCTAATTCCTTGCAGTGACTCGTGTGAAAATTACACCTTATCCTGCTGCTGCCTGTAACATGCTGTGGCTTGCGATGAGCAAAAAATGTGAATTAAATTTTGCCCCAGTAGGTTTTGAACCTTTCGACTGAGCTTTCAAAAAGGCAATCAGTTTGTCCTCTTTGGCAGAAGTGCTCAGGGCTGATGTTTTAAATTAACTTCCTTCTATTTATTAATCTTTCCCTGAGTGTATGCATTAAGATGCGGTTTTGCTAGACGCTGATGGTGTGTGACCATAAGCAGTGGCTGGGGGAGGAAAGAAAAACAAAGGGAAAAAGGAAAAAAAAGAAGTGGATGTTTCCGCTATAAAATAGTTAACACCGCAAAATTCAGGAAGGAAGAAGTAGTCATCCTAAGTATTTGGAGAAAAAAAATTTAAAAAAAAGAGAGAGACAGAGAAAATCAATTGAAAGTAGCCGACTACAAACATTAAAATAGGCTACAAATTGAAATTTCACGGCATATGACGCACCCGTGTTCGTTCGGAGTAGTCAGTGTTCAAGAGGTTAATCAGAAAGTGTTCTTCACAGTTGTGGGGGCAATTTCTGATTAGAAGGATGTTTTAGAATGAAGATTTCTTTGTGTTATTTAAAAATGCCTGTGAGTGTTAAATGTTTTTTAGAATTAAATGACATCTACTCCAGCATTGCCAGAGCCCGAGTCTGTATGTCTTGTCAGGGAAACAGGAGAACAAAGAGCCGAGTAGAATTCCTGCATCCTAACGTTAGGAGTGAATTAACCCAATCAATTATTCCCAGATATATAGGACAGTGAAGCTGTTGCACAGAGTGGAAAGGCTCTTCCCTTGTTTTGAAGCATTATTGGGATTCTGGTAGCACTCCTGCTGGGCGAGATTTCCAACTGTGAATAGAGGCATGGATCTGGTCCAGAATATGAACGTGTTCTTCTTCTGAGAGAAGTTGGGACAGGGGACAGCTGTTGGTTATCTCAGCAGGTGTCATGGTTTGAGAAAACCCATCACAGTTTATTGTCATTTAGACAATTATTGTGTCACCTGGTGACTCCTCCCCACGTGGAAAGGGGAATTGGGGAAAGGAAGGAAACACGAGGGTTGAAATACAGATTTATTAGGATGAGAGTAAATAATTAACAATAATACTAAAGAACCAATATTAATCCCGATATTAATAGAAGATATACAAGAATTATCCTCAACCCATTTCATCAGTAGGAAGCTGGGCATTCCCAGCAGGGGACAACAAATGTCAGACCCTGCTTTGGCAGGATGGGAAGGGCTCAGGGGTCCAGCACCGGGCTGAGTTCTCTGGACCGATGCCATCAAGGGAGAGAGAGCTATGCAGCAAACTTTCTAACTTACCTCGAATGTGACGTTCATGGTATGAAATGATCCGGTTGGCCACCCTGGATCAAATGCCCAGGCCTTGCTCCTCCTTGTCCTTACACTGGGCAAGGCTTAAAAACGCTTAGACCTTGAATCTCAAATCCCATAGCTGGCTATAAAGTCAATATTTTCCTTAATTCAGACACCGGAGTCTTCTAAAAGTGCAGTTTTCCCCAGCATTAGAAGAGAAATTAGTCCTGTGTCACTCAACCCAGGACAGCAGGGTAGAATTGTTCTGGAATTACAGGATTTGTACCAAGTCAACTTAACATCAATGGATTTAACTTCGTTCTGTTCCTGCCGTGGAGAAGCAGTCAGGCACTAGAACTGCCAGGGAGTAATTTCACCATCAGAAAAAAGCCCTGAGAGCACTCCACAGTAAAGCTTAGTGTTGGTATACCTCAAGCCCTCTCCTGCAATAAGGTTTTGATCATTCCTGTGCCAAAAATACGAGTCGTTTGAAACTGTACTAATGCTTACATTCTGACCTTGCTTGTGCTTTCTATTTTTACAGAACTTACCTTTTCTTCCTGTTATTCCTCCCATTATAGGGATTTGGTATGTTACTAATGGAGGAGGCGGAAAGAATAGCCAAGGAGGAGCATGGGTCATGGAAAATTGCTGTAATTTCAGGTACCTTTGCTTTATCCCTTTTTTTTTTTTCAATATATATCTTAATCTGAAAATAAACCCACTGCAGCCAACGCCACTGCTGTGAACTTCCATTGTATTAGACAGAAAATGAGCATCTTGCAGATGCTTCATCGTAATGGAGTCAAATTCCATCGCAAGCTTTGTCCAGATAATAGGATTATTGTAAGCAACGTACCGGGGACGCGCCGCGGGGAACCGTCCTGCGCTCGGTGACGAAGGAGCCAGACCATGGGTGTCTTCCTCCTCCAAACGCCGCTATTTCCGACCTCGCAGGTTGTTATTGTTGAGGGGCTGCTTTCCGGAGCTTATAAGGATAGAAAATTGCCGGCCTCACATTTTAGAGTCTTTCTGCAAGTACCGTCATTAGGGCGGACAGATGTGCTTTTAGGATACATTAAGCATGATCATGAAGAAGGGAGCGATGTAAGAGAGAGCTGCTGCCATTTCTCCTCTTTCATTTTCAAGGCATTGTGTCTGAGAGTGGCATCAGCTCATGGCGTGCCTGTGAAATCAAAGTTGGGACTACCTTAATTTATCTTCTATTAGCAGTTATGGGAGCCACAAAAAGCTTCTACAGGCGTATGGGTTTTATAACTGGGGAAGCTGGTGAGTTGTATGGGAGGAGAAGCTCTTGTTGGCATAAGACGAACAGATGTGGGGGACTTAAACAGAATAGCTGGCATATAGGCTGTTTAAAAATATTAATAATCTTGTGCCACCCCACCAAAAGACCCCAAAATGCAGAAAACCCCAACTTTGATCCCAGCTGCTGAGTGCTGAGGAGCCTCTCGGTGCTCCTCAGCGTAACGGCCCTGGGTGTCGAAAAGGCAAAGTGCGTCGTCTCGACGAGTACTTGTGACAAGACGGCAGCCAGATGCTTAAAGATAATTCTGTATTCTCCAAATTCCCTATTTCTTCTTTCCTTAAGATATATCCCAGTCCTGTTTCCCTCTTGCTGCTGCGTGGGTGTCAGTTTGAAGTGGGAGCTTCATAAACGGCTCAAAAACGTCCATTCCACCCCGGAAAGGAGAGAGGCGAAAGGCGAAATGCTTTCTTTCGGTTTTGCTCGTACCACCTTGGCTTGGGATGGGTGGAGGGAGGACGTTGCGACTCCTCCGTGCTAGAGAACACTTCTGTTGACGAGAACAGAAAACGCACAGCAATTACTAAAAAAACGATTTGCAAAAGCATTCATGTTGCTAATTTTAGCTGTATTTTAGCAAACCGATGCGAAGAATACATTCTTTGCATCCGAGATCCAGCGCAAGAGGACTTGTTTTGCTGCATGCACAGTTTGTGGCATCTTACTAAGACCTTGTCTGCGATTTTATTTTATTTTTTTTCCTCCCCCCTGGAGTGCAAAGTACAATATGGTACAATTTGTCTTTGAGTGCAGAATCCTCCAGCATCTGCAAAGACCACAAGTTTTCCAGCTGTTTCCTTGGAGATGTTACCACTTGAATTGCAGTTCTCCTCTAGGTTTTATCTGAAATAAAAATGCAGCCAGAAGTTCTTTCTCCATTGGAGAATGACCTTGGTTTTGCTAATTTTCGTTTCCAAATAGATTTATATTCTTTTTTTTCAATCTGGGAACCCACTGCCAGGTTGGGTCTCCAGGATATTGCAAAATTTCGACTGCTTTCTAGAGAGAAGCATGTAAAGGAGGTCTGCTTTGAGGATGTCTCTCACAGGGCTCTCTCTCATTAGCACTGCGTGTTTTTATGAATGCTTTGTTGCAGTGTTTTGTTTAACAGTGTCCTTTCTTCAACAGTATTTTCCAGTCTTCGCGCTTAATGGCTACATCAGTGTTAGTCGCCTAAATAGTGTCAGAACATCCAAACTGGCTCTTCAGGGAATGGTCCCTGGTCCACGTTGATGCCTGCACTCTGCAAAGTACCGGGGTGGGTGGTTGAATTCCTGTCTTCTAATGATTTTGAGGAAAGTTATGTCAAAGTAGCAAACTCTCTCTTTGTTTTCTTCCGAAAGAAATACATGTATTTGTACACATATATGCCTATAAATACTTCAAGGGTGGGTGTCAGGAGGATGGGGCCAGTCTTTTTTCAGTGGTGCCCAGTGACAGGACAAGAGGAAATGGGCACAAACTTGAACACAAAAAGTTCCGTCTAAACACGAGGAGGAACTTCTTGACTTTGAGGGTGGCAGAGCCCTGGAAAAGGCTGCCCAGAGAGGTGGTGGAGTCTCCATCTCTGGAGACATTCAAACCCCACCTGGACACGTTCCTGTCGAACCTGCTCTGGGTGGACCTGCTTTGGCAGTGGGGTTGGACTAGATGATCTCAGAAGGTCCCTTCCAACCCCATATCGTTCTGTGATTTTAAGAAAGGACATCATTAGGGTTTTCATTGTTGGCTAAAGGTTAGGGCTTATCTCTAAGATCAGTCCCAGTTCAGCTCTGGTTAGAAATTAGCAGCAGTCGTCATGGCGAGGGGGTTGACTATGATGATCGTTAAAGGTCTCTTCCACCCCAACCCATGCAGTGATTCTGTGATCCTCTGTGGCTGTTCCCTACCCTGCCTTTGAGTCGGGGGG
Organism: Arenaria interpres; assembly: GCA_013399435.1. Lineage (NCBI taxonomy): Eukaryota > Metazoa > Chordata > Aves > Charadriiformes > Scolopacidae > Arenaria > Arenaria interpres. Next base: position 415,963 of record VXAK01015419.1, read on the forward strand.
GGTCTCCTACTGATTGTTTTAGGACAGTCTATTTCCTTGAGACCCCAAACTGGGTGCCCCCCATTATCCTGCTGAATGGCACTTTGCAATATTGATCACTGGAGATATTTCTCTCCCCGGATGTGGGAGACCAGATGTCTATCTCTACCTCCAGGTGGTGGGAGGCCCACTCACCCTTTGGGGGATGAATCTGGGGAGCTGGATAACTCTGAGGAGGCCGGGGGGGGGTGGTCCAGGAGCCTCTGGCTGATTATTTGCCACAGCCTTGGGTTGAAGCGTCGCTTGAAATTGGTTCGGAAATGCATTCAACGCAAGCCAGATTAAGGTAAATTGAGATGAAAGTATGTATGGACAACATCCAAACCAGGCAATGCTGTTACAAGTGGTTATGAAAAAAACAGGAAAGAAAGGGGAAAAAAACACCGTATGACTAATCTGCTTTTAGTGAGGTTACATTAGAAACGCCTCTCTCCTGTCCAGCTGATTTGCTGCCCATCCTGATCAAGGTGGTATTCAACATTTCCTGACATCTCAGGCTGTGTCCATTAGAGCCTCCCTCATTAGAAACCTCTTTCCTCCGTGGCAGAGCACGGTACCTGCCAGAGCCAATTTTCCTTTTGTCCAGGCTCCCTGGAGGACTCCAGGCATAATCTTTTCCCCTCTGCTTGCTTCCTTCCCACGTTATAACCTCGTCAATACTCTTAATTAAACATTATTTCACTTGCCTGCGAAGGCAGAGGTCCCCTTCTTTAGGTCAGGTGTCGAGTCTTGTGCTTGCCCGTTTCTTGCTTGGAGGAGGGCAAAGGCTCCTTCCCCCTCAGCGGTGACTCAGCGGCGTATTTCGGTGGGAAGTATTCGCATTTTTATATTCTCCATCAGGCAGTACTGTAAAAATCACTCGATACAAACATGTAAATGGGAAACGAGTGAGTAATTCATGATTGCCTCCTGATTAAGATCAGTAGGACCATAATAATCAGTTTGGGGGTGACTGCTCCCAACATCTTTCTCCTAAGCTCGCTGCAGCAGCCAGGAATCCACAATGGCCAGGCTGTCAATAGAAATTAAACTAATCCCACCTGTTTTCTGTGGTCTCCACCAGAGATAAAATCGTTCATTACCGTCGGTGACTCATCCCCCAGTCTGTTGGTGCCGCTCGAGCTCACCGCCTTCTGTGTTTAAGGAAACTGTGCTAATCTTGCCTTCGCCTTTTGCAGTTAGGGAGGAAAAAGGAGGTTCAGAACTTTCTAAAAGTAAATCCGACGCCTCGTGCCGGGGTTAAATTCTCCTGCGGTGAAGAGCGTTAAGGGCAGAGAAACCGAGGCGGCATATAAATCAGCGAGGAAGGTTTCAGGGCACAGTTGACGGCACGCTAAAGTATCCTAATTTCCTCCTGTAAACAGCCTTTCGGTCACCCTAGAAGTAATAAATTAACTTGGGGTAATCAGCGTCTCGCGGTTGATGTTGGATGTTGATTCACGGGGCTGCCTCGGAGATTGCCGACTGCCAGGGCGTACCCGGGGGACCTCGGGACTGGGAGACTGGGAAGCGTTGCTGGGAGGATGGATGGGGTTCCGGAGGGCTCCCTGGAGTTTCACTTCTAGCCCTGGTTGGGTATTTTTAGAACTGTCAATCTTACTTGCTATTAATAAGACAAGAAGTGGCCCAAGATAAGTGGAAATAGGGGAACGTTAATGAATTGACTCTCTGATGTTTGTCGGCTGCAGATTGATGGCCTTTGGAAAAAAAAATTAATTAGGGGGATTTGGAAGAAGCCAAGGATAAACCCGTGCTAGGGGATTGGTGCTGTGGAAGAGCTGCTGTGTACAATCCTCGAGTTCTTAATGAACTTCAATTTTGATGGTTTAATAATGTAACAGCTTTGAAAACAGGCTTGAATAGTGTATTAACTGGGATTTCGGTGCAGGCGTGAACAGGAATAGGGCTGCCCTTAAGCAAGGACACTTCAGCAAATGCCAGCATTCTGCAAGGGTGTTCTGCTAGGAAGGGTTTTTTTATATATATACACACCGTAACATATCTTTCAAGGATTTATAATGTGGCCTAACTTCTGCGTAATACAGATCAGAGGCTTCCACCTGTCCTGCGTCTGTCCCAGCTGAGGGTGTTTGGGAAACTGGGAGCATGCCTTGATTTTTTTAAGGGCTTTGTGTGGTCCCTATCTGCCAGAGCTTCCTTTAGAGTGGGCAGAGGAGGAACCAGTAAAACAAACCCCAGACAAAATCCAGTGAGCGGGAGTTAAACGTACGGGGAGACCTCCTTTGTCCTTCTTCCTTCCTCAACAACCCCTTTCCCAATCTCAACCCAAACTATCCCCAGGTTGATAAAACCCAAACAGCTAAAACCCCACAAATTCTGAAATTAGATTGGGTAGGAGGTATTTAGAAACCGGATTAATGACGAAACGAAGGTGATTTCCGTCCTAGTGACTTGTAATACGCAGCAGCATAAATAGCGTTGAATCAGAACTGTGAGCAATAGCAGCTTTTGGGCGATTTAAAAATAAATACCGCTTTCTTTCATGGGAATCTTCCCCTCTGACCGGCACTGCTCTTACACTGCCCGCAAGCCGTAATCCTCCTTTTCAAGGCTGCGCCGGGGGTTCAAGGCTTAAAGCTTGTCCTTGGTCAAAGCTGCGAGTGTCGAGTTCATGGAGTTGTGGGTTTCATCTTTGTCGTGTTTATCACCCAAATGTGGTGCGCGCTTCCCATCCGGCTTTTCAACTGCTGCTCTCGCTGAGAATTACTTGTGGCTCAGGGCGTCGGGGCAGCCTTATCTCCGGTGAGCTTTGTTCCCCTCGAAAGCCTGTTGGAGAACGACCAACACTTCTCCCCGGTTTAACCAGTCTCACCCCACCGCCTGGGTAACGTTCCGCACCTCATCGGCTCGGAGCGGGGTGAGCACCTCTCCCTGCGTCACAAACGGAGGTATTCATCAGACAGCCAGCAGGTTATTGGTTGTTCTGGTGGTTTTTTTTTTTTCCNTTTGCGCTCCGAGGGAAAAAAAAAAAAAAAAAAAATAATAAAAATGCAGAGTTTCCCAGCAGACTCTTTCCAAAGCATTTTGTTCTCCCTGCTGTTCTTGGAGTAAACAGGTTCAGCTGAACCTGTGTTCTCGTCGTAAGTCTTTTAGCTCTTAGGGATGTTCAATTTACAGACAGAAAAGGCAAAAGGAGGCAGGAGGGTTTAACAGGATTGCCGTTGTTTATAACGACGGTACCTAAACCGTGCGAGGTTACTTGCAAACAAAGGAGAAGCTGAGGTCCCCTGCTTCAGGCACCCAGGAGTCATCGCAGGCAATGAACCGGGGAATGATGCACAAGGCAAGCTGGGCCGTACAGCAGCTGCCTCCTGGTGTGTCTAGTTAAATATCACTTCATTTGAAGAGGACCGGTGGGAGAGCTGCATTAAATCGACAACGGAGTCAATGGCAAACGCACCGGGAGAGCGTTTGTAAGGGGAGACGAGCGTTTGCAGGGCAGGTTGGGAAGGGCATTTTGGATTCTGGCAGCACGTGGGGAAATTAGGGTACGGACGGGATGGGAAACGACATCAGTCGTAGATATTCTGGTGTGATGTTCAGATTGTGTGTGACACTGTGGTTATACCTCTGGGACTGCCACTGGGCGGATTCTCTGCTCTGTTTAAAGTGATGCTTTGGACCCTGGATCACAGAATCCCAGAATGATACTGGGTTGGAAGGGACCTCTGGAGATCATCTAGTCCAACCCCCGGATGCTGAGATTGCAAGGTACATCCTTCCCCCTAGAGGTGCCATCTCACATCTGGATATTTGACCAAACCCACCAGAATTAAATATTCACAATAACGAGGTGGTTTTGTGGTCTGTTTGCAAGGTTCCTCTATGGAGCCTCCTTACAAGGTTTCTGTGTCTGCTCCTCAGCGGTAGGGAGGAGGTGCCCCCCACCACCTAAATCAAAGAGCAAAGTAAAAAAGCCGAGTGGCTTGTTTATCATGAAGTCGTTGCTCATTTAAGGTAATTTTCTGCATGAGTGGTGCCTTTCTACTCTTCTGATGTGAGTAGTATATTAGTATGCAGGCTTGGGTAGCTGAATGGTAGACCCTGGAGGCATCACTCCATTATTCAGAGCTCTGGGGAGGTCTGATCTGAAATGTCTGTTTTTCCATTTTCCAGCATTTGTAATTGCATTTATGTTTTCTTTGCCTTTTGTCGGTTTTGTGGTGTGATTTGTTGGTTATTTGGGGGTTTTTTTTTGCTTTTAGTTGTACCTACTTTGAATTTGCATCTTGTTTTTCCTAAATCACACTAAAACAATTTTAAACATGTTACTCCTCTGATGTCCACGAGTCTTTAGGCACTGAAAATGTAAGAAACCTTGGTGTTTGAGGCTGGTGGACAGGCTCTTAAGCTTGCTGCATTTATAATCACTTCTCCCTTTCTGGCAATAGCCGATGCTTGAATGCTGTACCCAGGGTTTTCTCTCCCTTTGATATGACGATGCCGCTCCAATCCCCAACGAAGTTTTCCCTTCCACTCTTTCACCGGTCAATCTGCGGAACTGTATCTGTTCCTGTGTAGGGTGGGATTTTTCTTGGCTCTATTTTGAGGCTCTATCTCCTGTTTTGTGGTCCGCAGGTGTCGGCGCTTGCCGGGGGTCCCCTTTGGGAGTCCGTGGTGAGCAGTCGCACGCAGCGACTCGAGCAATACAGGGTGGGGTTTTTTGTGTGTCAGAAACTCCACAGCATCCAGAGGATGATTTAGGACAAATACACGCTCGTTCCCCGTGTTCCTCCCGTGCTGTGAGTACAACCCAGCCCTCCTACCTGTTGCTTCTTAGTCCAGCTTCCAGCGTATTTGCTTCAGGCTCTGCCCAAAGAATATGGGCTGCGACGGGTCGGATCAATACGTCATTTCTGACGGTGCGGATGCTGGGTGTCTAGGGAAGGGAGTAAATGCCGGGGAAGGACGCAAACATCTTCTCGGCCTCCAGCCATTCGTTGCCCAAGGACTTCAAGAGTCAGAGAAGTATCTGATAGCCCTCGGGGGATTTTCCTGCCTTGCCAGTCTGTCTGCCTGTAACAGCTGATAAATTTATCTCCCCGTCCTTTTCCATGAGCTTTTTAGGGCTGGTTGTACTGCCCCACCATGTTACCTTGAGCTTGGAAGGAGTCAACTTGGGTCTAGGTGAAGGTGGATAAAGGACAGTTGTCTGTTAAAACCTTCCTGTTGTCTCCTTGAGGGGTTCCTGTTGCCATTATTTTGACTTTGCTGCTTGACATCCCATAATTAGCTCCTTCTGAGCCTAATCCTGCAGCAAGTACTTCAAACTGCTTCTTTAAAACAGAACCGGTGATGAGTGTGTGAAATGTAACATACAATAGATCATGAAATACTCAAAGTCCTGGGTCCTCCCCCCCCAAAATGAGAGAAGAATAAAGCTCTTGCTGGATGTGCTCAAACAAATTCATACGTTGTAGGTCCTTGGTGTTTCCTCTAAGCAGCAAATTAATTGTTCTGATGTCACCTTTAGATTTTGGTGATTATCTTCATAGAACCATATAATCATAGAATGGTTAGAGTTGGAAGGGACCTTAAAGATCATTGAGTTCCACCCCCCTGCCCTGGGCAGGGACACCTCCCACCAGACCAGGTTGCTCCAAGCCCCCTCCAACCTGGCCTTGAACCCCTCCAGGGATGGGGCAGCCACAGCTTCTCTGGGCAACCTGGGCCAAGCTCTCACCACCCTCACAGTAAAGAATTTCTTTCTGGTATCTTTGGCAATGACAATGACAGGAGAGTTTCAAGTCAGTGCTTCACGATTGCTTGAAACACCTCAGCAATGGAATTACAAGACTGATAGTTTCTCTTTTACAGTACCGTAGCTACACATGGGACTGAAAAACAGGTGGCAGAAATGCTTCTGAAATAATCTTTGTGAACTTAAATAATGTGTCAGCAGCTGCAGGTTTGGGAAAGTTCCCATCCCAAATATTTCTGTTCTTTTTAATGTGTGTGTCGTCTCTTACAGCAATCTAGGAAATGTGGCTATAGTCGGCAGGTCTGTGGAGACAGAGGGGTGTGAGTGAGTGAAGGCAGCAGCACACGCGTGTTCACAGAATCACAGACTGGCAGGGGCTGGAAGGGACTTCTGGAGATCATCTCCTCCAACCCCCTACCAGAGCAGGTCCACCCAGAGCAGGTCCCCCAGGAACATGTCCAGGGGGATTGGAATGTCTCCAGAGAAGGAGACTCCACCACCTCTCTGGGCAGCCTCTTCCAGGGCGCTGCCACCCTCACAGGAAAGAAGTTCCTCCTCATGTTCAGATGGAATTTCCCATGTCCCAGTTGGTGCCCGTTGCCCCTTGTCCTGTCCCGGGGCGCTACTGAGAAGAGTCTGGCCCCATCCTCTTGCCACCTACCCTTTATTTAGCTCTTGCTCAGCATCGATGAGGTCCACTCTCAGTCTGCTCTTCTCCAGCTGAACAGCCCCAGGTCCCTCAGCCTTTCCTCAGCAGAGATGCTCCAGTCTCTTGATCATCTTCATAGCCTTCACTGGACTCTCTCCAGCAGTTCCCTGTCCTTCTTGAACTGGAGAGCCCAGAACTGGACCCAGAGCTCCAGCTGGGGCCTCCCCAGGGCAGAGGGGGAGGATGACCTCCCTCCACCTGCTGGCCACACTCTTTCTGTTGCCCCCCAGCAGACCATTTGCCTTCTTGGCCACAAGGGCACATTGCTGGCTCACAGGCAACTTGTCCACCAAATTCAACATTGCTCTTCAGGATTTACTGCCCCTGGAAGTGCCCACCGCTACCACTGGCCAAAGCCCGAGGAGGGAGGAAAGCGACACAGCCCAGAGCTGAGCCAGAGAAGGTGCCACTGTCCTTCTGGCTGGGCTTTGTGGCCTTCATGCCTCTACCTTGAAGACCTGGAGCACAACTGGCCGATACCTGAGCGGCTCTGACCAGCCCGTGCCAACACACGGCTCAGCGATCCCAGAGCGAGACATCCCTGCGTCAGAGCTTTACGCTGCGCCTCTCCTGGCTCCGGGAACGCTCCGGGCTGTTGTGCTGTGCTTGCTCCTTGCCAAGTCCTTAATCTCCTGCTCCTCTTTGTGAGAAGAGCTGGGCTTGTGCCAAACTGACATCCTGTCCTGGCACCAAAATGCCTTGCTTTGACTACACATTGCTGTTCTTGCTGGGTTGTTTTGGTTTTTTTAAAAGGATCTGTCTCCTCCTGTCTCAGGGATAGTGCTGGCTTTATACGTGGATTTTCAATGTTACCGTTTCAATGTTACCGGATGTTCAATGTCCACCTCTCTGTGCCCTTCACACATCTTAAGTGTGTGAAACCTGCTTTTCTCTAAACTTTACACCGGTGGTACCTGCAGAGCACAGGGAGCTGCCTCCACTTTCTGTGGACACGGCAGAGGTTGGTGGTTTCAGTACCAGCGGCATTTTACAGCACGTGGCTTATTTATTTTACCTCCGTCACCCAAATCTCTCGTATGAGCTTAGGATGGGGCTACTGTGTCCAGCTTTGGAGTCCTTAACGCAGGAAGGACATGGACCTGTTGGAACAGGTCCAGTGGAGAGCCATGAAGATGATCAGAGGGATGGAGCACCTCTGCTGTGAAGACAGGCTGAGAGAGCTGGGGTTGTTCAGCCTGGAGAAGAGAAGGCTCCGGGGAGACCTTAGAGCAGCCTTCCAATATCTGAAGGGAGCCTACAGGAGACCTGGGGAGTGATTCTGTCAGGAAGTGTAGTGACAGGACAAGGGGTAATGGTTTTAAATTGGAAGAGGGGAGATTTAGATCAGAAACCAGGAAGAACTTCTTTGGTGTGAGGGTGGTGAGAGCCTGGCCGAGGTTGGCCAGAGAAGCTGTGGCTGCCCCATCCCTGGAGGGGTTCAAGTCCAGGCTGGATGGGGCTTGGAGCAACCTGGTCTGGTGGGAGGTGTCCCTGCCCAGCGCAGGGCGTTGGAACTTGATGATCTTTAAGGTCTCTTCCAACTCTAACCATTCTATGATTCTACCCTTTGCTGACAGCGGAGGAACGGGAAGTATCCATCCCTGTCTCTCTCCCTGTCTGCCCGGCCTAAATCGAGGAGGGTGGCAGCACCTTCATCTTGCCCTGCCATCCTTGAAGGGTTGGTGTCTTCTGGTCGTCGGTGAGGAGGTGATGTGACTCCGAGGGCTGCGGTGGGCGAGGCTGCTGGCTACTCCAAGGGCAAGGACCAGGAACGCGCGGCCCAAATATTTATACGCCGCAAGACTGCAAATTACTTTTTCAAACACTACAAGCGAGCTCTGTAAATACAGCGCTCCTGCACGGAAGAGCTTTTTTTTGGCTGCGGTATCTGCTGTGACGTCTGTCAGCGTTATCTGTTTATGCCGGCGTGGGGAAAGCAGGCAAACTTGGCTTGTACCGACAGGATTGTCTCCTTATCTCTGCAGAGAAGACGCTTGTTCGGGGCGGGGGGGGGAGGTGGGGGACGAGATTGAATTCCCCTGTCGCAGGTGCTTGCCCTGTTCAAACCCAGCGCACCGAGGTCCATTAATAAGCACCCTTTCCTTTCTCCCTCAGAGCGCCGGCGTTTTGTCGCCCGTGCCCACGCCGTCTCCGGTAGCCTTTAAACCAGCCTCGCCGGTAATTTTCTCCCGAGACTTGGAGAGGTGTCTGGAATGGCAGCCGAACCCGCGCCAGCACCGCCTCGTCTTCTGAAGCCCTTGGTTTAATGTCCCCCCACCTCCCTGCAGCGAGATGTCACCGTCGCCTGGCTCCGTCCCGGTGACGTAGCAGCCTTATCGCGGCGGTGTGGAGGTCTGGGCACCGCTGCCGTTCCCTGCTATGAGCTAATTACTATGCGGCAAGGCGATCGGTTTTTCCCCCAGACCAGGTTTCTATTTGTGTTCCGTCAAGTAGAAAATTAACATGGACGCGGGCCAGGGATGTTTCACGCCCGAGTGCGCCGGGGCTGAAGGTGGCGGTTGGGGAGGCAGGATGCAGTTCTGAATGGTGGGCCTGGAGAGGGGAGCGGGGGATGTCAGGCGTCGCCGGCCCCGCTTCGTTAGCCGGCTCGTCAGAGAAGTCGAGGAGCCGGGGAAGAGCCGGAGAAAAATGGCCCGTGGCGTGCAGGGTCCTCGTTAACCACCCATCTCCCTGGGCTTTGTTCAGAACGAAGCCCAACAGTGTCTGTGCAGGTAAAGGGTGTTGTCTGCAAAACTAGGAAGCGAGAGGCGAGCTAGTATTAACTTCTGTTAACTGTATTAATTACTTATTTGCCACACCGGAGCCTTTTCAGGGCCTCCTTGCGCTGCAGAGATGCGAACGTGGTTGATGTTGGAGTGACCCTCTTTGCTCGCCGCTGGGTCCAGGTGAACACACGAACTTGTAGAAGCCCTACCAGTAACTTGGAAGAGGGACAATAAAGCAAATGGATCCAAAACCAAGAAGAGATCGTAAAGGATTTCTCCCTTCCTGGTCATTCTCACTTCTTTATAACCAGTAGCACTATTTTTTTAAGTATTTTGACGCTTTTGATTAAAAATAGGTGTGGTAAGAAGCTTTAGGTGGAGCCACCTAAAGTGCTGAGTGTGCCTGTGGCTTGCGGGAGCACATTGTAGTGATTCCTCCAATGCATTTGGGGTCCTCCTGCTCTTTTCTCACACTACTTTTACTCACCAGGAGTCATTGAGATCTGACACAGCAATCTGCCCTATGAAACTGCAGATCTATAGGAATCTTTAAGTTGTTCTTTGGTACAGAGACATCGTATTTGTAACACTAACGGTCTCTTTCTTGATCTGATGAGTAGGAGGGGAAGTTTAGAAGAAGAAGCTGGTTTTGACCCCTACCTTCCTGCACTGGACAGGGACTGAAAGAAATTCCTGAAGCCATGTGCTGTATTTTTATACTGAAGGTGGTGAGACCCTGGCCCAGGTTGCCCAGAGAGGTGGTGGATGCTCCATCCCTGGAAACATCCTCGGTCAAGTTGGATGGGGCTTTGAGCAACCTGATCTGGTTGGAGATGTCCCTGCACATGGCAGGTGGTTGGACTAGATGGCCTTTGAAGGTCCCTTCCCACCCAAACCACTCCATGATTCTCTGATAAAGTAGGTGAATGGTAGGTGCTGATTTAATGACCGACAGGCTCACGCTCAAGATCGCTGAGTTTTTTTCTTCATTGGCGTTTAAAATCTCGTAGCCCGTAGGAAGGAAGATGGATGAAATGCCTCACATGCTTGGTGAGTCATCTTAAATCCCCAGCCCCTCAGTAATTCCATACCAGCTGGGTTGGATTTTTCAGCAACCGTCACTGGAGGAAGCTTCAAGACATTGCGCAGCCCGTGAATCTCAAACCTCACAAACGCTTCGCTTGACAAATTCGGGCTTAAGATGCAGACACATTTCCCTGTCCCTGTCTCTCTCGGTGCCCGGCGGCCACACTGACGGCAGCGCTTTGTTAAAGTGTAAGAGAAGTTACGGTATTCGGCTCTTAAATATTTAATTTTGCTTTGTTTGGAGTCAGAAGATCTGTCAGCTCTGACTTTGTCTTGGCGCGGTGGCTTTCGCTCTCCTGAGAGGGGACGCTTTCCGTGCAGCTGGGTTTGGGCAGGCCTGCCTGGTCATTAATGAAATATGGCTTCTGCAATAAAGAGATCAATGAGATGTAATCGCACCATCTGGAAGCTCTAGGACGGGTCTTACCTGCAGACTTGCCGAGTAAAAACCTGTTCTAGCCAGGGCATCTCTCGTGTGCTGAGAGGCACCCCCAAAAGTGGGAAATCGGTTCTTTAATTCGACCATTCATTTAGTTGTATGGTGGTTTTTTAAAGTTCTTGGTGACGGTCTCAGTTTTGAGATTTGGCCTTAAGAACAAATCAGAGTAATCCTTGCTTGATCCCTTTGTTAATATGATAAAGCTTTTGCTGCGGTTTGCCTTGTTAGCTCTGCACCTTCCCCGTACACGCTTTCTGCAGCGTGACAGGACAGGAGGAAGTACACTTCTTTCTGCTTTCTTTCAATCAAGCTTCATAAGAATTCACTAAATTGTTCTATATAAGGCACTTTATAACCAAAATACCTTTCCAGAGCGGGGCTGGTGGGTCTGTACCCCCCAGAGTACTCAGGCACTCCAGGCTCTCACCCTGGGGTGTGACTCCAGAAAACCCTCATTAAATTAAATTCGGTTCTTTGGTGTTGGACAAACCTACCCCGGGAAATGAGGAGAACTGGCCCCCCAAGCTGGTGTCCCCAAATGTCCCTCTTTCACCTTGAAATGGCCAGTGAGTCGGTGTCACTGCTCCGTTACGGGAGGATTCCTCGCAGCTCGTGTTAACCTTTAGAGTTGAGGGGGTTCCTCTAAAGTGATTGCGGAGGGTCCCTCTGCAGCCGGGGACAGGGGGACCACAGGCTGAGCCGGGAGCACACGCGTGCACCTCGTTAGCTAAATTAGAGCTCTCCGTTTGAGAGGACTGAAGGTAAATGAGGGGGTGCCGCCTTTCGTGTGGGAGACACAAGAGAGGAAGGAAAGGAATTTTTCAAATTGGCCAGGTCCCAGGCCACGCCAAGCCATTCTAGATTTAAAGTCAGCTAGATTAAATTAAATCTGGAGCGTGTAAAGGTCTCTTATGCTGTTTACCTAGGGTGATTTCTTCCTTCATTTTAATTTATCAAGCCCAAGAGCTGGCCATGAGTCGGAGGAAGGGTCAGCTCCATTGGAAGGGGATGGCATCTCTTTACGTTTGCATCAAATCCAGAGTGGATGTAAACAGAGCAGGGTTGGATTTGCGTGGGAGGCTGTGGGGCAGGAGGAGGAGGATGCTAGGGATACTCAGGGCTTTCTGCTTGTGGGTCACGGCTTCAGAAATAATCCAATCTGGAATCTGAAAGGCCATCAGCATTTCGTAGAGCGAAATGAGTCGGTGGGTGAGCTGATGAAGGGAGACCCAGCCTTCTAAACTCCTTTGGTTTGGGTTGGTTGTGGTTTTTTTTCTTGTCGCAGACTTGCTTTGTGATTTGAGACAAATTACCCGGCTGCCTGGGATCTTGGCTCTTCTTCTGGGACGTGGCGATGACAGCACCTCCCCTGCTAGACAGAGGTGTTGTGAAAATAGTAATTTGAAATTCTCGGGGAAGCGACGCGGGCGGGTGGAAAGCACGACTTGGGTTTGACAAGGGAGGAAAAAAAAAGAGGTTTTCAGGCACAGATTTCTCTCCCAGGTCCAACAAACAGCCCCACCCAGGCTAAACCCGGGCTGGGGGCTTTAATTCTGCTTTAATCATTGAGCCCTTGCTGGAGAAAGGATTATGAAATGCTTCACGCGCAGTGATATTAACAGTCGTGTAAGTACATAAAGATACGTCTAAATCACAACCCTAACGGCGACGCTAATTAGCTCTCTGTGGTTGCTGCAGCAGCGGGAGGTCGTGAAACATTGAACTCGCCCAATCCCTGGATTTTTGTCCCTCCAGAGACCATTGAATCGCACGGGGACAGTTGCCCTGTGGGGAAAATGCTCCAGCCCCCAGCGCTGCCGTGTGCGGTGGGTGCAAAAAAAAGTCAAAAAGAGTTTCCGGTGCTCGTTTTTTAAAGCAGATTCAGTGAAATTACAGTCTTTTCAATCATCTTGAAAAAAAAATAATTATAAAATCTCGTATTCCTATTTTCCACTCACGTTGCCTGGATTATGTTTTCTGACAACTGCCAAAGTATTAGTAGTTCTCGGTAATTGTCAGTAGAATCTGTTGTTTTAAAAGAAAAATGAGCGCGTTTGTGTTTCTCTGTGCTAACTTGAAAATTGAGAGCGTTGTGTTTGCCAGATAATGGGTAACATTTCCAAAAGCCCTTACTTCTCATTTCCATAGGATTTTTTTTATCTCCCAGTATCTTTAGAAACTTCGGGGAAATGAGTTGCGAATTATCTAATCTTTTTTAAAAAAAAAATTTAATTTAAAAAAAAATCTTTGCCACAGGGATTGATGTAAGGATTGTTCCTTGCTTCCTTAAATTAATAACTTTTAAGTTAATAACTTTTTCCTGATTGCTCTGAAGTGCCCAGGTTTGCTCAGCAGCGTTAAGAATGCTGGGGTTTTTTTTTTCCCTTTTCCTGGGTGCTGATAAGGCGTTTTGGTTATCTCAAATCCTTTGCCTTTTCCCCATTGTTCCCCTTCTCTGCGGTGGGTTGGCGGTGACTCATCAAACAGCCTCCTGTTTTCCCTGGAGATAAAATCCAGCCTTGGGAAAAGCGTGAATGCCAGAGAGGTGGTGGATGGATCCACGGTGAGTTATTAACTCCCGCATCAGTTCGGAAATGCGGGGTTTCGGTCAGCGTCCAGCACACGATAGACAAGAAAACGTTCCCTCATCTTATTTTCCCACCACTCTCATGGATTCCAAACCCGAGTTTTGACCCTTTCTCATCTCAGCAGGTCAGTTTGAAGAGCAAGGGCTCACTCCGGAGCCAGCCCTTGGCCGCTTGCCCGAGTGGCCGCCGAGTGCTGGCGAGTGTCGGCTTCGCTTTGACGTCCCACACAGAGCGCTGGGGTTTGGATAACGGCGGATGTCACAAGGCATTTGTTTGACAGCTGGAGAAGCGTCTTCTCGGACCTGGTGGAGGTCAAAGCAAGGAGTGGTCAGACACCAGAACGGGCTGCCCAGGGAGGTGGTTGAGTCACCATCCCTGAATGTGTTCAAGAGTCGTTTAGACGCGGTGTTGGGGGATATGGTGGAGGGGAGAACTTTGTAGCGTGGGGTTGATGGTTGGACTCGATGATCTCTGGGATCTTTTCCAACCTGGATGATTCTATGATTCTATGAGTATGAAGAGGAACCTAAAACTTCTCTTTTTGTAGCCTGAGTCTCCACCAAGAGGGGTATAAAGAGGGTTGTGTTTGCTCGCTCACTGCTGACGTCAGGCTCCAAGTCACCCGACCCTGAGCCGTAAGAGACTGTAAAATGTGAAATGTGTGATCCCTGAATCCTCCTGATGCTTTGGCAGCCCCGGCCTGGTCATGGGAGACATGCTTTGGGAGCCGAGGGGATTCTCTCAGAGCTCTTGGTTTCTTTCTTGGCTTTTTCAGTTGGGTTGAAAATGCGGATGTTTATGGTCTGTCCCGTGGCAGCAGCAGCTTCCAGACCTTCTGCCCGGCTCTGTGCCATTGCTGTGTTTTACTGGTGTCTGTGGAAGTCCTTTATGTCACCTTCTCTGTTCCTTCTTGAAACCACAAAAACGATATTCCAGCCCTGGCAGAGTGTTCCCCTTGTAGAGCATCGCTGTGCCAGCAGCAGCACTGGTGGTCATGGGGGGGTGATGTCCTTTCTGATCCCAAGAGAAGAAGCCGTGGCCATCCCAAATCCCCGCGGCTGGTGTGAAACTCGCTGCTCATTCTGGGTGAAATCCATAGCGCTTTGGCAAATGTGGCATCACCCTTTACCCGTTGCCTGCATTAACCACAGATCCTTTTCCCAGCACCCTTGAAGGACAACCCCACTCACCAGAGATCCTCCAGACCATCCGGGTGTCCCCGCAGTGGTCCCGGGGCTCTCCCTTCCCGAGGCAAAGCACCCAGCCAGGTTGTTACTCCCAAAAAACCCTGGAAAAGGCTTCTCTAGCACCAGAATTTCAGCTGGCACGTAAATGGACGGAGGCAATTTGGAAGGTTCAGCCGACTCGGGTTGGCAGCCTGGCACGCAGGGCCCCGCTCGCTGCTTCTGAGGAATATTTTTGAGGGGGAAGGAAGCTGCGAGACCAGGATACGCCTCGACTGAGCGGCTTCGGGAAAGGTTTCGGTCCTTGCCAAAAGATGCGGAGGCCTGTGCAGAGAGAAGTCCCTCCTGTGCCTCGGTAGGTCTCCGCTATGGAAATTTTATGAACTATTAGTAGCTCTTTAATGATCCTGAAAACAATCTCATTTTCACTTAGTTCTGTGACCAGCGAGCCGTGGTGAAGGAATCTTTGAGGATCCTCGGGCTCGGGTGCCGCATGGCGATATTTCTGTGCGGCAGGGCTGAGTCAGAAGGGTGTATTTATGGGCTCTGCACGGGGAGGGTGACGGGCAGGGGATGCTGCACCTGAGCAGTGACATCTCATGTCTGCCGGCCTCGGGGTAGCAGTCCCGTGCCGACTGCTCGTCCTTCTGGGCCAGGGAAGTGTCTAACCCTGATGCTGTGGTCCCCTTCCTCTGCTCCCTGCTACAGGCAGGCTTTTAAAATTGATTTAACTGATTTTGAGGTCTAACCGTTACGGTGGAAAGCCGGGTTTGGGCTTTTTATCGGTAGGCCTCGCCGTTATTTGCATGCTTCCAAAAGAGGAGAACAAAAGGCGATTAAATTAACCAGCAGCCGTCGCCAGAGGATGTGTCATTTGAAGATTGCGGTGAGGGACACTTCCAAAAAGCCCCAGCTGGCCCCTGGCCACGGGTTTCCATCCAGACAGGGGTGATCAGAGCCCCTGCCCTCCAGCCGCATCGCTGGCGGTCAGTCTGGAAGGGGCTGGTTGAAATCTGCTCCACTGAGTTCCAACTGAGCTCCCCTGCCTAGTTTGATACGGAATATTTCAAATTTAAGACCCTGTTTTAAAGACCCAGAATGAGAAATGCAGCCAATTCCAGCTCTGAAAGTCAAAGATATCCTCGGGGCAGCTTTTGGGCTTACTGTGCCGCTCCTGCGTGATGTTTCTTTTGTGCTATTTCTTGGGTGATGCTTCTTGTCACTGGAAGGCGTGGGTGCGACCTGGAGCGGTGGGAAGAGGCTGCCTGAACTGGTCCCACCAGCTCTGCGGAATGATGTTTGCCATCAATTAGAGCAGCAGAGATTTGGGAAGAGAACTTGTGCCATCGAGACCTTCCTTTGAGGTGTGCTCGACGGACAAGTATTCGGTGCACACAGGGCATCACGAGTGACGAGAATGACTTGTGAGCAGACGAAATGGCACGTTGTTTTAATAGCCGTAGCTCTGATTTTCTTAGGACTGTGCGTTTGTGCTCTCCTTGCGATCAGAAACCGGTGTCGTCGTCCTGCAACTTCGTTTTTTTCGGACTTCGCATTCATACAAAGTTGTGATAATTTCACAACGGAGAGGTCTGTGAAGCTGAATTCCTTCTGCATGACTTGTAGGCAGTTATTAGTGTCCCACGGATCCTTTATTCTATTTAGCAGTGCCCACTGTGTTGCTCTTCTCTCGGGGATGAGGAAGGCTGCGGATGGTTTCTGGCTGTCAGCCTGCTTTCAATTCCATGCTTCAACACCCCCTTTCTCTTCCAGTCGTCCCATGCTGGTCTCAAAACATCCCTCCTCCGTTCTGGTGGTGATTTCCCTGATACACTCTGACTGCAAGGAAATAACTTCGTACTAATGGTATCCGAGTGAATATTGTAGGCTGGGTTTGTTAGCCTTTGGGTTCAGAGCAGCTAAAGTGAATCCCACAGCATCACAGAATGCTATGGGGTTGGGAAGGGACCTCTGGAGATCATCTCGTCCAACCCCCTGCCAAAGCAGGTCCACCCAGAGCAGGTCCCACAGGAACGTGTCCAGGTGGGTTTGAATGTCTCCAGAGAAGGAGACTCCACCACCTCTCTGGGCAGCCTCTTCCAGGGCTCTGCCACCCTCAAAGTCAAGAAGTTCCTCCTTATGTTTAGGTGGAACTTCTTGTGTTCAAGTTTGTGCCCATCTCCTCTTGTCCTGTCCCTGGGCACCACTGAGAAAAGACGGGCCCCATCCTCCTGACACCCACCCTTGAAGTATTTCTAGGTGTTGATCAGATCCCCCCTCAGCCTTCTCTTCTCCAGACTAAAAAGACCCAAGTCCCTCAGCCTTTCCTCATAAGAGAGATGCTCCAGGCCCCTCATCATGTTTGTAGCCCTGAATCCCATCCTCACCCTCACTTGTTTGGCTCATGGGGAGGTCTTGGTGCATTTCAGCAGAGTTCCTTTCAGAGGAAACTAAACCATGAGCTCTGCTCCAGATACAGATCAAACACAGTCCACCCTCTGAAGGGCTCTTTGGCCAATTTCAAACCAAGTGTGAGGTGGGGACATACAGTCCAGGGTACCAAAAATCTAGTCTGAAGACACCTTCCCCAGTCACATACAGTGTAGAGGCGTGGGCTGGTGGTCCAGGGGACAATAGTCCCAGACACTTGGCTTCCATACTTTGGGACACAAACCCAACGGCTGCTTCTTGGGTTGTCTTGGTGAGAGCTTTTTCCCTCCAAAGCCTCTTGC
Organism: Arenaria interpres; assembly: GCA_013399435.1. Taxonomy (NCBI): domain Eukaryota; kingdom Metazoa; phylum Chordata; class Aves; order Charadriiformes; family Scolopacidae; genus Arenaria; species Arenaria interpres. The sequence continues at coordinate 433,188 of VXAK01015419.1, forward strand.
CTTGGAAACATTCCTGCAGTGCTGGAGCTAGCGAGACATCCCAGGTTAGAGCAGGGAAACCACCCCGTATCTTCACTCCTCAGCTTGAGGCATCTCCTGCCTCCTCTTCATGGAGGACTTTCCTGTTGAAGGACAGTAATTTTGTGCAAGTCGTTACTTCTCCGAGCGGGGCTGAGATGACGACTGAGATGCTTCGCGCAGCAGCACAGCACGGGACCCCTGGGGCACGGGGCCGGCCAACTCCATCATCCTTCTTGTTAATGGCTTGAACCCCTTGCCCTCAAATGAGGAAGAGTTGGCGCTTAACTAGAGCCACTTAATAGCTCTGAGATTAATGGAGGCAGCACTCGATGCTCCGACGCAACCTGAACTGCCTTCGTGAAAATCCACACGTTTCCCAAGGGCTTTAGGTGAAAAAAAAAGGAGAAGCGTTAAATAACTCAGATGGAGGTGTTTGTAATACCATCAGCTGAGCTGAATTGCTCAGTTGTCCTTCAGCTTCAAGAGGGTTGTTCTTCAGCTTTAGATTTTGCTAACTCTTTTAACAGCCACGGGTGGGGTGGCTCTGCTGTTTTACTGCCAAAATCCCCCCCCAGCATCTCTGCTAACAAACCCAGAGGATGCTTTTCAAGCAAGGTATCGATAAAGGTGATAGGTCAGAGATCCCAACCCTTCCGGGCAGAGATCGGGAAGAGGGGGGTGGACATGTGTGCAGTGGACTTGGGTTTTTCCTTGGCTGTCAAGTTTACCCTGAAGCTGAGTGAATTTGGGTCCCTTCAGGGTGTTTTTAGTTGAGGATGGTGCTCGGCTGCGTTGTCACAAGGGCTTTCCCACTGCTTGGAAGTAAATTTCCTAGAATCACAGAATGGTTCAGGTTGGAAGGGACCTTAAAGCCTCCCCAGTGCCACCCCCTGCCCTGGGCAAGGACACCTCCCACCAGACCAGGTTGCTCCAAACCTCCTCCAACCTGGCCTTGAACCCCTCCAGGGATGGGGCAGCCACAGCTTCTCTGGGCAACCTGGGCCAGGCTCTCACCACCCTCACACCGAAGAAGTTCTTGGGGTGTTTGCTCGGGTGTTCCCCAATTTGGGGTTCTTTGTGGTTTTTCAAGCTCTTCCCAGCTTCAGCTGGAACTAGGGGCCTGGGGACATCTCAGGTGTGGGTTTCAGGTGTCTTTTCCATACCTTAAATTGGGTTTCAGGTGTCTTTTCCATACCTTAAATTAATATGATGCTTCTCTAGGATGTTTGGCTGGAGCTGTGGTGCTTAAGCCGTTCGGTAACTATTGTGATGTGCGTTCAGGAAATACATTACCACTCTTTTAAACCAATCTGTCACAGCAGCAGTGGGTGAAATAGCTGGAGAGCTGTGCGGGCAGGAAGGGGTTACCAGCCGCACCGGGTCGGAGAGGAGAGGCAGCCGGTTCCTGGAGAGCCATTTGCAATAACATCTTGCAGTTTCCAGGAACCGGCTGGAGGGATGAGATTAGAGGAAAAAAGGGGCTGCTTTTTCTCGGTGGAGAGCCCGTGTCCTGTCTGCCCTTCTGTCCCTGCCCACCAGCTGTGGCTGACAGCGATGCCACGATGCTCCATTCCCTCCTCCCTCCCCCGGTGACTAATGGCTGCATCTGTGAGTAATTAGATAAGGTGAGGAGGAAGGCTGCTGGGCTGGACCTGTCCTGCCGCAGGATGCTGCTGGGTCGGTGGGGCTGGGCTCTTCCCTGCGGGGTCTCATTAAGAGAGGAAGAAGAGGCTGTTGGAGAACGGAGGCGCTCGGAGGCCTCCTTTTCAACGAGGAAATTGGATTGCGGCCGCCGAGCCCACTTGTCTCTCTGAAGTGGAGCTGAGCTCATTTCTAGGAGCCATTGGACAGAGTTTGTGGGGTTTTAGAGCCCTTCAGTTCCTGGTAATGATGCCTGCAGCTGGGCCCCCTCCTCTCCAGAGCCCGTCTCTTCGGGTGTTGTCAGACCTGGGGTACTCTGAACTCCTGACTCGCCTTTCACCGTTGTTCCCGTGTCGCTTCCTCTCTCCCTCGCAGCCTTTCTCAGGACAAAGGACAGGGTGTGTGACTCAAGGCAGAGAGAACAGCCATGTTTCCGTGTTCCCCCTGCTTAAAAACACCGTAATTGGTCCAGATGCTAACGAGTAAACACCCCCGCTCCGGCACAGCAGCCGGGGCTGCCCAGTGCCAGCTGTTTGGAGAGGCCGAGCTCCTTTCAGCACCATCCCTCCATAGGACTGACTTTCCTGCCTGGATGTAACTTCTCCAACTTATGTCATCGCACTGAATTAAACCTTTTTGTCGTTCTTCTCACAGGTGTTGGCACAAGGAACTACTACAGGAAGATCGGCTACGAGCTGGAAGGGCCTTACATGGTGAAAAGGCTGGACTGATGCCCCAGGAGGTCCTGACTGATGCTCCGGGAGGTCCTCACCGCAAGACTCATCCTGGAAGGAAAGCTCAAGCTGACGGACGTAAGCTACAAACCAAAGCCTGCCAAGTGCCAAGGACTTGCTGATGCCAGAGCCCACGGCAGCAAACGGGGCATCTCCTCTGGGGAGACCATTTCTGAGCTCTGCCCCGGGAGAAGGTGCTGCAGGACGGGCTCTGGGGCGTTGCAATAGAGGACTGAAGCGCAGGTGAACTAAAACCATCCATTTTATGATGCTGTCAGTGGGCTTTTAATGTTTGAGTGTTGAAATTGCGCGGGTTATTCTGCAACACGAGTTAATTCTTTCTCCGTGTGCATTTGTTTATGCTGGGCTTGGCTGCTTTCTCTCCATCCCAAGTGATGCTGTTTGATCCTTTTACAGTAGGATGGCATGAGGATTGGAATTGCTACCTTCCTGGCGGTAGGAATTGAGATTAAAACTTAAAGTGATTCTATGGTGACACGCGACCAAGGAGTGAGTGAGGTTAGATGAGACCTCTGAGGTCTTCAGTCCGACCCCACTCAAAGCAGGTCTGATTAGATCAGGATGGCGATTCTTGAATATCCCCAAGCGTGGAGGTACTCAATGGATGTGGATGGAGAGTCCACAGCATCTAGGTCTCTGGTCCAATATTTGACCGCCCTTGTGTTGAAAAAGTTTTTCCTAATATCTGGTTGGGCTTTACAATGTTTCAACTTGTGCCTGTTGCCCCTTGGCCAGTCACTGGGTGCCTCTGGGAAAATTCTGCTTCTGGTCTCCAAGCTTCTCCTGGCACATCACATCCTCCAAAGCCCTACCCATCCTCATGGCCTCTCCTCCAGCTTAGCCTGTATTTCCAGCACCAGATCCGCCCCTTCTCCAGCCCCTAGCCCATTGATTTGGGCACGAGGATGTTGTGTGGCAGCAGTGTCACCGCCTTGGCAAGGTCCTGCTGTACAACATCCATGTCCCTCCCTTGTCCTCACTGCTGTCATCTCGTCACAGCAGGCACGATCTGCCCGTGGGGGGTCCCTCCTGGCTGTTCCCAACTCTCCCTTCCCCTCTCAGGAGAGGGCTTTGGGGAGGGTTTGCGCCATATCTCTCCCAGTGTGGAGGCAAGGCTTGACTCCCCTGGTTCTCCTCAGATCCTCCTCCTGGTCCTCCTCGGAGGTGGATGTGATGGTTGCCTTTTCCCAGCACTGGGAATTCTACCAGGAATGATAGAATGAAAGACGCTTTTTGCAAGCGGAGTGAGCTGGGACCCTGGGTGAAGACCTCAGCACCTTCCTCGCCTCCTCCTCAGCTCTTCGGTGGGGTGGGGACAGCCCAGGACACACAGGGCAGGTAGGTGTCCTTTGACATCGGTGATTCAGAGGTTTCAAAAGCAGCGTGGCTGGTGCTGCCCGCTTGACTTCACAAAATCAGAAGGGAGCAGTTGGGGCTCTGACCTCCTCCCCTGCTTTTTTTCTTTTTTTTTTTTTTACAGTATTTCAATTAAAAAAAATAGGGTTGAAATCCAGAGCAGCGGCTTGTAGAGAAGTTGACATTTCGGGTGTTGCTCTAATAAATGACTCTGTCAGGAGCCTTCCGGAAACTTCTCCCGTAACGAGGGCTCGGACACACGTGATTGACTGGGAGGAGGAGCGGTTCGGGGGGGAAGGCTCCGGTGGCGGCGCCGGGCAGTAAATGCTGTTCTGCCACCGTCATCTATTGCTGCTCCCGAGGGGGCGACGCGCGGGGTCAGCGGCCGGGACCGCGCTGACGTCGGCTGACGCACGAGGGGCCAGGCCGCCCGGGCAGCGCGGAAAAAGCCCGTCCTTGCCGGAGAGAACCGCGATTCCTGGCAGTAAAGTTTCTTATTAGTGAAGGTAAACGCTGGCCCCCCGTGGCTTAAGGGCTGGGGAGTGAAAAACCACAGCCCAGCTCGTCGCTACCTGCACCCTGAGCGTGTTTGAGCCTCCTGCCCTGAGGTCGGGCTTAAAGCCGGGGAGATGGAAGCTCTTCCTTCTTGATTTGTTGAATTTTTATTTATTTATTTTTTCCTCATCCTCCAAGACGCTGGGAAATGGGGCGTGCGAAGCTTCTGACACCGTAACAGCAGAGGAGACGGAAAGGGATGCGTGGAGAGAGGGGATGCAATTTCTGGGCAGAATCCTGAAAATTTTCCGCAAAATTTGGTTGTTCTGGTACCACTGACATAATTCTGAATCACTCTGACGCTTTGGGCTCTGACAGCCCAGGTTTTTTTTCAGGTACCAGCCAGAAAAGCTCACGGTTTCCGTGCGTCTGCAAGCGTGGCCCTCCGGCAAATCTAGGAAACATCGGCTACGTTTTGGGTTGGTTTTTTGTTGTTTTTTTTTTAAAGCCCAATGCGTTTTGAGTTGTTTAGTAGCAGCTTTGTCAAGAAATGAAGCAATTTGGGGGATGGGG
>VXAK01015419.1:438061-456769 GCA_013399435.1 Arenaria interpres
GGGCGTGGGGGGGCGTCTTATTTTTAGCTTCCCATTTTGCGTGTTCTTTCTGGGGTGATTTCATGCTGCACTGGCTCAGCTTCTGCGAAAACTCGGGGCTTGTCTGCACAGGCTGGGGTTTGTCTTGGAGTTTGACGTATTGATTTGCCCGTCTGAGATAAAGGCAGCCAAATGAATAGCTGGTTTGTACTTCTCTCCGAGCCATTGCGTCCGTCGGGGACAGGGAGTTCCTCCAAGGCCCTTTCCTGGCGTGTGGCCCCATCTGCTCCCCCTCTGGGGTTTGGGATGGGGTCGGGGGGGGGGTCTCAGGAGCTGGTTCTGTGGCCGCATCCCCTGCCAGGGCACGAGCAAACCTCTCTGGGACGCACCAGGAGATGCGATGGCTTGAGGAAAGGTCCCAAGAAGCTGTGGCCTCTCACCCTTTGTGTGTCTGCCCGAGTTTAAAACACAGTGGTGTGTGTCCGGGGGCTACGGAGAGCTGGGGAAGGGAGGTCTTAGCAGCTCTCTGTGAATTTTCCATGGGTTTTAGTGTGGCTTGTGGGGTCTGTGGTTGCCTGGCCGTAAGTTGGGGCAATATGGCTTCCTGCCATGCACTCTGCTGCCTGTGGTGTGGCTGTCGGGAGGGAAAAGCAAAACCCACACTTCCCTCTAACGCTGTTCTGAAGGGTTTCTTGTATTGGAAGGACACGGGGCACCAAGTCTGGTAAGGATTTGGCCGTCAGCGTGGATGGCCAGACAGCAGCTCTTTGCAAAGAGGTTTGTACACAGAATCACAGACTGGTCGGGGTTGGCAGGGACCTCTGGAGATCATCTCCTCCAACCCCCTGCCAGAGCAGGTCCACCCAGAGCAGGTCCCCCAGGAACGTGTCCAGGGGGATTGGAATGTCTCCAGAGAAGGAGACTCCACCACCTCTCTGGGCAGCCTCTGCCAGGGCTCTGCCACCCTCACAGGAAAAAAGTTCCTCCTCATGTTGAGGTAGGATTTCCCATCTCCCAGTTGGTGCCCGTTGCCCCTTGTCCTGTCCCTGGGCATGACTGAGAAGAGTCTGGCCCCATCCTCTTGCCACCTGCCCTTTAGCTCTTGCTCAGCATCGATGAGGTCCCCTCTCAGTTTGCTCTTCTCCAGCTGAACAGCCCCAGGTCCCTCAGCCTTTCTTCAGCAGAGATGCTCCAATCTCTTGGTCATCTTTGTAGCCTCTACTGGACTCTCTCCAGCAGTTCCTTGTCCTTGAACTGGGGAGCCCAGAACTGGACCCAGTGCTCCAGCTGTGGCCTCCCCAGGGCAGAGCAGAGGGGGAGGATGACCTCCCTCCACCTGCTCGTCACACTTCTTGATGCTCCCCAGGATGCCATTGGCCTTCTTGGCCACAAGGCACACTGCTAGTCCATGGGCAACTTGTCCACCAGGACTCCCAGGTCTCTCTACAGAGCTGCTCTCCACCTTTCCAGTTGTCTCGCACCTCTTTTTTTGCAGTATTCTGAAAGTTTGGGTGATTATTTTAGGGCTTGGGTGGTTTTCTTTTCCTCCTCCCTGCGAGCAGCATCCATTTCAGTTACAGGTACATCATTCTTCCAGAGCTGGCGTGTCGGAAATCAGCTAATCGCATCCTGTGATTAATTGCGCCGGGGAGAGCAGCTTTGAGACGCGGGAGCAGTTGCGCTTCGCTGCAGCCCATGAAACGTGTCTGCCTTGTGCAGCCGGGAATCCTCCTGCGGTTTGAGGTGGGATAAATGCAGAGGGTGTTGCCTTCAGTGACCAAACCCGGCTTCTTTAAGATGGGAGTCGGTGGAGGAGAGTATTGAAGCCTCCTGGATGGAGGACCAAAAAAAAAATCCCGAAAACCCACACATACAAAGATGAACAAAGTCAATAAAACACAATTTCCCCGTAAAACCCAACAGACCAAGGGCTGTGGCCGATCCCACGCCCGGGGAAATTAAACGTGGGGCTGGGAAGGCCCAAAAATGCCTTTTTCTGGGTTGAAACGGCGCCGAGGGAGGATTGGGGCCACCGCTGAGGAACGGCTGCTCGTGCCGCATCCTCCCCGCTCCGCAATCACAGCCTCCCTCAGGCAAAGGGGTTTTTGGGGCCGATGCTCTCAAGCAAGAGCGCCCCAGCGAGGGCTGAGCTCCCCGGCCTGCGCCCAGCTCCTTCGCAGCCGGTAAGGAAAATAAAGCAAGGAGGCCTGAAGAAGGAGAGCCGTTAATGGAAGCTGCTCTCTCCTTTCGTGGGCAAACAGTGGTGACCGGCTTAAAATACGTTGAAGAAGAAGAAAATATGAGTCATGCTCATTTCTGCGTTCAATTTTAGCCTGTTGAGTTTCTCCCGCTCTCACTTTTTTTGGGGGGATGCTGATGCCTGCGGTCGGACGTGGCCGAGACGTGGCACAGGGTGGCCGGGAGCTCAGGTGCAGCTGGAGCAGTAATAACCCGCTCGGGGCAGGAGCGCCGGGGCTGGGGCCGTGATTTCGTTGCCGGGGTCTTGCGCTTCGTGATGTCAGAAGCAGCTCTGCCAGCTTCAATATTTCTCCTGCTTCTATTTATGTGCCTTTCCCTTATTGCTTTAAAATTACCTTCTCCTGCCCCTGCCTTGGTAGTGCTGGAGCGGGTGGTGAAGTGCCTGCTGAGCCCACCTCTCCTGCTGTTCCTGCAAGGGCTGCAGAGTGGGTTTATGCTTCCCCACGGCCACGGGAAGAAGCCCATCTTTGCCCAGGAGAGCTGGTGGGAGGAGAACCCCGCTGGGGCTGTGGGACTGCCTCGACCTGCTGCTTTGTGGACCCCAGGGAGCTACCTCCTGCTTTCTGGTGGATCCCAGCGTCAGATGAGTGGTTGGTGGCTGCAGGGGGGATCAGAGGTGCTGCCCTGGGTCACACAGGCTTCCAGGGGGGTCCAACCCTGCACAGACTCCACCTGGAAAGAAATCAAAGCCCGGATAGAGAACCGTGAGCCCGTTGGAGCCATGCTGTTGCCCCAGCTTTTGCCCTGGCTGCAAGCGATCTCTAATTTAGAGGCACAGAGACAGGCAGGGACATGAGGAAATGGCCTCAGGTTGCACCAGGGGACGTTTAGGATGGATATTAGGAAAAATTTCTTCCCCAAAAGGGATATCAAGCACTAGAACAGGCTCCCCAGGGCAGTGGTGGAGTCACCATCCCTGGAGGGGTTTAAAAGCCGGGCAGATGTGGTGCTGAGGGATATGGGTCAGTGGTGGTTTCGGCAGTGTTGGGTTAACGGTTGGATTTGATGATCTTAAGGGTCTTTTCCCACCTAAATTATTCTATGCCTACATTTTTTAGGCACATCTGGGTCCCTCTCTCCTCTCTCCTGAGCTTGGACAACCCGATGGGCACCACCCTACTGGTATAGCTCTAACAAAAACTCACCACAGCAGCTGTACAAGCCCCTGTCCCATACCCCCCAACAAAAACAGACCCGTGGGTACCTCCAGCTGGTTGCCCTCACGGCCACAGCTGCCTGTTGGTCACCCCGGTGCCATACCTGTCCTCCCTGCCTCTAGCTTTGCAGGCAGAAGTGGCTCCTGCCCCTTGAAGCGACACAAGTGAATGCACAACCCAGATCAGGCAAGAAGAACACCATGATTCAACAGCCTCTACAGGCAGAATAAAGCTGTTGCTGGGACCCATGGGATCTGAGGTGCCCATGGCTTTTGGAGTAGCTCCTACAGGAGAAGGATGTCTGACCACAGCCTTAATGGCAGGAGGAAGCTGAAAATTTAAGAGCAGCTGGGAAATACCTCAAAAACTTGAGGTGTTCAAACCTGAGATGGCCAAGGTGAAGTATCACCACTACAGGAACCGAGCCATGAAACGAGAGGACACCAACACCAAGAAAACACGCTGAAGTTGGGGATGAGCGGCTCAGCTGCTCTGCTCTTGATAACGTTAAGGGCAATTTTTACATCCACTAGGCCCTTCTGCCTTCGAGTGGGATGAATCCAGCAGAATAGCTGCTGCTCAGTTTGGGGAAAATAAAATAATATCTATTTCCAGATTCTAGTTCGACACATCTTGCATCTGGCTGCTAACCCCATGCCGCGGTTAGCTCTGTTGCTTCCTGAGACCCCCAGCAGCTCTATTCGCTATTAAAAAAGTGAACTGGGGAAAAAAAAAACCAACAAAGAGAAATAAAGTAAAAAAAAAAACCTCGATTAACCCAGAAATACCTAATGGCACTGGCAGGCTCTCTGGTGAGGGGCCAGGCGTTGCCAGCGGCGCAGGGTGGTGGGGATCTGACCTGCTCGCAAGGATCCATCCCCTTCTGCCAGCTCGGATTTTGTTTTTCTTCTCCGCTCGCATCCTCGGTGCGGCAGCAGCAGGGGCTGCCTCCCGCCTTCAGTGCAATAAGCAGTCGCGCCGGGGGCTCGGGGAATCTGCGGCGAGTCTGTAAGGAAAGGAGAAAATTAAATCAAGAGGAGCAGGAGCCAGAAAGGAGCCTGATTTTAAAAAAACGCAGCAGTCACGATCCGGCTGTGCTCATCGGCTTTGGTTAATAAGAATAAGGAGTCAGCAGTTTGGAAAAACAAAGTCGAGGTGAAACGGCACCGGCTCAGCCCTTGGGTAAACAGCAGCACGAAATCTCCGGGCTCACCTCGAGTTCCTTTTCCAAATGGGAATGAAGTGGTTCGGCATCGATTTATCGACATCGCCGCCTGCCTCCCCTTTTGTCCCTTCCCCGTCCCCATCAGGGTGCGGGTGGCTCTGTGGGATTTCGTGCCCCATGTCCCCTTTTTCTTTTTTTTTTTTTTACCCCCTCCCTCTTACAGTTTGTTTATAATTGGGATAAAAAGCCAAATCCGGTGGTTTTACCCTCAATCTTTCCCGAGCGACAGCTGAAGTCCCTCAGCGCACACCTTCAGCAGAAGTTGGTGCTGGTTTAAGGGAAAAAGATAAAACAGAAGCAAAAACTCTTAACTCAATGAGCGCGGTTCCCTCTGTAGATGCCTATTTTCATTCATGCTTCCTCCCAGAATCTACACAGATCCAGTTTTTGGGCAAATCCAGCTGATACCATGATGATCATTAAACATAAGCTTCATTCTGGCCATGTCTACCAGCAGCTGTCGTAAGTACCCACTGGTGGTTTTGGGGTGCTAGATCTAGCTCCCAGCTTCCCATATATACACCGTATAAGCCTTACATAGGTATATTCTCATCCCTGGAAGGACTTGATGCTTCCCACCGTCCTTTCCGATCGCTCCCCGAGAAGCCAGCGGTGACACACGAGCTCAGTCCACTCCTCCTGGATCACATCCTCACGCAGGAGCGTCCTTAGGAGACCCTTCCCTCTCCTCTCCCGCTGGGATTTCAGACTCCTGCACCATGGCACGTGTCAGGGCGGTTCTAGAAACGTATTTCCCATTAGTATCCTTTCTTTAAGTGAGCCTTGAAGCCTCTATTTTGGTACAGAGCAACTCTGCCAGAAGGTTTGCTGGGATGAGGGGAGGCAGGGTAATGAAACCAGCGCCTGGACCCCAGCACACGGGTGTCCGTGTCACTCGCTGTGGGGCTGGGCCCCACATCACGGCGCAGTGCAGCTTGCCAGACACCCAGGAAGCCACTTTAAAAAAAAAAAAAACAAACCACTTTCTCAAAAACTTAAGCCCCCAAACTTTCTGGGGAAGCTGCAAGAGGGCTTTGGGGTTTTACGCCCCTGCGGGTACATCGGGCACGTGTGGGATGGTGGGATGGTGGCTTCACGGTTGCCTCTCGCCCATTTTCCCGGGGATCCCGGTGGCTTTGTGCCCCAGGCGGTTCCGCAAAGAGCCCTGTGGGTAGGGAGCAGGCCCAAGGCTGTGCCGAGCAGGAGCACGGCCAGGAGGTGTGAGAAACAGAATCACAGAATCACCACGGTTGGAAGGGAGCTCGGAGATCATGGAGTCCAACCTCAAAAAAAAAACCCAAACCACCCAAAACAAACAAACAAACAAAAAAACCCAAACAAAAAAAGAACCAACGACAAAACAAAAATGACAAAGCAAAAAACACACCACCCCACCACGTCACACCCACCCACAAACCAACGATCCCGGGCGCTAGAACATGCCCTGAAGAGCCACGTCTACACCTTTCTTAAATCCCTCCAGGGATGGTGACTCCACCACCTCCCTAGGAAGGCCGTTCCAGGGCCTGACCACCCTCTCAGGAAAGTCATTCTTCCTGATATCTCATCTAAACCTCCCCTGCCCCAACTCCAGACCGTTTCCCCTGGTCCTGTCATTATTCCCTTGGGAGAAGAGGCCAACCCCCGCCTCTCTACACCCTCCTGTCAGGGAGCTGTAGAGGGCAATGAGGTCTCCAGGAGACGGCACATTTGTTTCCATTTAAAAACAATTTAATCTGAATTCTCTGATCCTGCAGCTCTTTGAGAACAAAGGGAAGCTAAAGAAGCTTACAAGGCAGCAAACCCATTGCTTCCAGCTTCAAAAAAAAGCCTCGGCAGAATCAATTAAGAGTGTGTGGAGAATCTTGAGAGAACCAGAGGGACTGACGGGTTGAACCACACGAGCTCGTTACCTTCCCAGATCCTCTCCCTCTCGCTGATGCTCCTGTGCGATGTCCGCCCCGGCACGGGGGGGGGATCTTCACGTTTCTGTGAGAGCCCCTGGATGATGCTTCGCGAACAGCCCGCGTGCTTTACAGCCTCCTGTGACGGGGGAAAGCACCAGGTGTTTAACAACAGAGGAGCAACGTGATTAGGATGAGCAGTGGATGTGACCCGAGCGCTCCAGTGCTAAAGGTTTTCATTGGGAAACCGTCTGCGTCCGTCGCCGGTGGACTAAGCGGCAGGTTTCCCTCTTTTTCCTTATCCTGCAAAGGTGTTTCCCTCGGTTCAGTCACTCCGCGGGTGAGGCCCGTTCCCCTCTGCAAGTCAGTAACGTCCTTCTTGCCTCTCCGGCCGCGGGGAAATCAAATTCCTCCTCTGACACCCCTGGCGAGGGGAGGGTTTCTACCTGCTGTATCAGGAGCAGGGACACCGTGGCTTTGGCTGGAACCTCCTCCTTCCCACACCTGGAGAACAGGTCGGGAAATCGCCTTCCCTTGTCTCGTCCCGCGTCCCCGCTGAGATGGGACCTGGCTCCTCTGTCCCCCCTCAGAACGATCCCCATCTCCGGCCGCCCCGGCTGCCCGCTGGGCGCCTGCAGATGACTGCTCCCTGACAGGCGTCCGGAGCGCCTTCGTTAGTCTTTGTGATTAACAGATCCACAAATATATTGAGTTTCCCCCCCCCGCAAAAAAGCTGCCCGGCGGCTGAACAGGCACCAGCGACGATGATGTATTTAACAGACAGAGGAGGGAAAAAAAAAAACCCAACAAACCACCTTCTGCCTCTGCTGTCTGGGATTGGTGATTAACGGAGGGTTCTGCTAATGAACGATTTAGAGGCAACGCTTAATTTTAGAGAAAAATAGAATAGTATCGACTGACTTGATCCTGCGTGGGGACGGTAGCCAGTATTTAATTCTTCCCCGGCTAAATTCAGCCCCTGGCTCTCTGACGTCTCTGTGAGTGATGTTATTTGTCCCATTGAAAAAAAACAACCCACCACTAGTCTGAAGCATCCTTAACCCAGAGTCATCAATTTACCTGCCTGCCTCGATGGACAACCCCGGCAATTAGCGGCCATTCTGACAAACAGCTCCAAAGCACGCGGCTCGTTGCAGGGGACGGGATAGAGAACTTACACGGTTTTGGGTTTTTTTCCCCCCACCGAAGCAGAAGAAGCTTCACCTTCGCTATCCCTTCGCTCGAAACACAAAGCTGAACGGCAGATCCGCGTTCCTCTCCGCTCCCTTCTCTTTTCTTCGGGAGAGACGATGAGCGTAGATAAAAAACGGAGGGGTCCATCCTTAGTTGCCGCTGCCTGTGCTTTGACCTGGGGGGAAAAAACAGCGTGAAAGCCCCCCAAAGCCAGGCGCTGAGCCCCCCCGAGAGCACCGGTCTCGTCCTCCAGGTGAAGCCACCTCAGCAGCTATGGCTGGCAAAAGGCTTCCTCCCATCACCACCACAGCGGGTGGCACCAAGAGCCAGATGCTTTGCCGTGATGAGAGCAACGGGCAGCAGCATTCAGGGTCCAGTGCTTTAGAGTCATTGGATTGTCCAGGTTGGAAGAGACCTTTGAGATCATGAAATCCAACCATCAACCCGACACTGACAAACCCACCTCCCTCAGCACCACTTCTGCCTGGCTTTGAAATCCCCCCAGGGATGGGGACTCCACCACTGCCCTGGGCAGCCTCTTCCAAGGCTTCACAGCCCTTTCCATGGAGAAATTCTTCCCAAAATCCATCCTAAACCTCCTCTAGCACAACTTGAGGCCGTTTCCTCTTGTCCCACCGCCTGTTCCTTGGGAGAAGAGACCGATCCCCCCCTGGCTACACCCCCCTTTCAGGGAGTAGCCTCCTTTTCTCCAGGCTGAACACCCCCAGCTCCCTCAGCCGCTTCTCAGAAGTTCTCCAGACCCTTCTCTTTGGTCTCCAGCCCCCTCACCAGCTCCATTGCCCTTCTCTGTTCCTTTTTATCCTGTTCCTTTCCCGGCTACAGACGTTACGTTCGCCCTTTAGGTGGCTTTTGAATATTGAGCTTGCTTTCAGAGCGCCGACACGCAGCAGCTCCAGGATTCTCCTCGCCACCCTTTTCCCCAAGAAGCCGTCACTTAAATTAGAGGCTGTCACTGCACGTTCATTTACCTACTCGCTAGGTATTAGAGTAAGAGTCATTAAATTGTGGTACCTGTTAAAAAAAGAATATTTTAAAAAAAAGCGTCACGATTTTAAAGAGATGTTCAATATTACCACACTTTTTCAACACATTAGTAAGAAAACCAACATTATTTTATTATTTTATTAAATTTTATTAATTTATAAAATACAGTTTCAAGCAATTAAAGCTAAAAATACCTAGCAGCTGTGAGGACACTCACTACCATGGCAAAAACGAGGAAGAAAATGAGTAAACGGCCACTCTTGCGCTCCACAGTTCCCTCAGGTGTTGCCAGGGTGTGCAAACCTGTCTGTATTCCAGAAAAATGAAGCTGGTCTCAACGGAAACCAGCCCTGGAAGCCCACCAGCGTGCTCTGGGGAGAGGTGGCAGGAAGGGGACAATTGAGTAGCAGTGGCTGCAGGATTGGAAAGAGGAGGATGAAGAAACCTCGACAGAGCAGAAGAGCATTTATAACCAACAGCTGTGGAAAGGAAAACCCGGCACACATTCCTACGTCACGATCCCCCCAGAACTCCAAGAAGAATTAAAAAAAAAATAAAATCAAGGCAACAACTAGGCCTAGGGGTGTGCTGCAGGGACACACAGCCCAGGACAGAAGTGTCCTCCAGAAGGGGGTGACGGTGGCTCGGAACAACCAAAGGCCCAGACCCCACCATTCCAGCTGGTTCCCAGTCACCACGAGGTGCCGAGAGCTGAATGAGCTTCAAAGCAACTGTGTCTGTCATCGCCTCGCACGCTTCTCGGAATTAAAAAAAAATATCTAGTTTAACAATTTGAATTAACTTACTCTTTTTTTTTTCCCCTACATTCCCATTTCAGGGATGACTCCTGTTGCGTAACCTATTTCTTATCCGTTACGGGGACAGAGGTCAATTAACGCTTGTTTGAGCGGGACAAACGTATTTTACAGGTGAGAAAACATCATGCTTCCCCGTGGAATGCCAGCGGAGCCTCAGGATAAAGTCATGGCAGGAAGAACGATCCTCTCCATGAATTTGGCTTGTGGCACTCTGCTTATAGTACAGTCTTCTATGTTGCAGCCACAGTCCCAGCAGAGGACAGGGGGAAGAAACATATAATGTGTTTCTAAGAGAAATATAGGTGCTCCTGTCCCCCGTGTGGCGCAGAGGTTCTCACCATTTTATCCTCCTTTCTGGCAGTTTATTCCTTTCCCACAAAAGGAAGCTGGCCCCGAAGGACACTATTTCACCTCCACACAACGCAGGAGCACAGGAGGAACCTTCTCCAGGAGCTCCCGAGGAAGAGCAAAGATCTGCAGTAGTTTACAGATACGTTAAAACACATTTTTCAAACAGGGTTTGACTCCCCATTTACCTGCCAAGATTCCAGTTCAGTCCTTTTCATTTCCCTCGTAAGAACAGCTGGCACAAGCAGCTAACACAGCAGGAAGCACGATTCCTTAAACTACTTTAAGTGTTAGTGACGCATACGTTCTAATCAAGAGTTGGCATCTTTAACATTCTTTGTATTTATTTTAAGAAAGCATTTTGGTTAATCTAAGCGAGAATATTCAAAAGCCACTGGGAAGAAAATACATTTTTGTTTCTGCTCAAACTTTTCAGAATAGACACTGAACACTTTGCCAGCTCATTCAGCAGACAGCGCTCCGTTACGTGGCCAAGCAACGCAGAGCGAAGAAATTACACCCAGAAAAAAAAAAAAGGCAACAAAAGGATGCACGAGGGTTGCTTTAAAAAGAGCAAGTTCAGAAACTCCTCTCTGACGGTGCCGAGTGCGGCCAGACAGTCAAGGTCACCTCAGCCACCTTCTCACCTGCCCTACCCGCTGCGTAAAAGAAAGCAAATAGAAAAACACCGAAGGTTTGCATAAAAATAGACCATTCTTTTGGTAGTTGCCCTCTTAAAATTACTGTACAAATAAATAAAATTATTGTCCATTTAAATATAACCGTTCAGAAAAACTGGAAGCTGGCAGCGGTCTTCAGATGGACCCACTCCTTCCAAAGGAAGGCAGGGCTGTTCACCGTCTCCGAGGCCTCCGGATCACAGCGGGACACCACACCTGCAAAAGAAATGGGCCAAAGCTGCCAAATAAAATACTCATTGTTGAGAGCGGCCCACACCAAAGGTCCCCTGGCCCCTGTTCTGCCCCGGGGACATCAATAACGTACTGAGCTAGGGAAGAGCACAGGGCAGGACACGAGCAGGCTTTCCTCAGTGGAAATCCCATTTCTGAGCAACGTTTAGCTTAAGGACTCCCCAAACGAGAGGTTATATCCATATCCCTGTCTTCAAATTCCTGAAAGAGAACTCATTTAGAGGTTTTGCCCACTGTTCTGAGGAGATTCACAGTTCGGCTGCCCTGC
Organism: Arenaria interpres; assembly: GCA_013399435.1. Classification (NCBI taxonomy): domain Eukaryota; kingdom Metazoa; phylum Chordata; class Aves; order Charadriiformes; family Scolopacidae; genus Arenaria; species Arenaria interpres. The sequence goes on from VXAK01015419.1 coordinate 449,151, forward strand.
GCTGTAGAGTTCATTGCCCTGTGACAACAAAGCATTACGGAAGAAAAAGCATCCCCATCTTTATTCAAATTTGCCACTGGAGATTTGCTCCTGAAGCACCCAGGTTTCCCTTTCCCTTTCCAGCGTCTGTGCTGCTCCCGATATTCGATTAGGAAAGTCGGATATGGAATCGGGCTCTTTTCTGGACTGAAGCCTCCAGGGACTGGTTTTTAAGACAAGCCTATTTTAGAAGGGCAAGTTGGTTTTCCTTTCAGTCCTCATTAACACGGCGGTTTCAGCGTGAGACCAGCGCCTCGTGCCACGAGCCATCGCTGCATCAACGCTCATTACATGCCAAAACCAAGTATAGTAGGTAATTAATAGCTTCCTGCCCAACGGGAGAATAAAATAAATGAAGAGGACTGAGACAAGATGGGGTTTTCAGGGGTATGTGCTGGTGTTTTTCTTCTGAACCCGTTATGCAAATCTGTTTATCGTTACGGTTTCATGATGAAAAAGGAAAGTCCACAGGAATAAGCCTGACACTCTGCTGCTAGTGCTTTTTTTTTTTTTTTCCTTTTCCCCTTCTTTATCCTTGCAAATTCCTCTAGAGCAGGCAAACCACTTCAGGGCTGGCCTGCCAACTAGTGGTACTCCTGCTCCTACAGCGTGCCAGGCCTCCTGAGTCAGGGCAGAGGCCTCAGAACTCCAGCTCCTGCCCGACTAATTAAGTCGTTTTCAGTGATAAAACTGATTTTTCTAGATAAAAAGAAGGGCTGGTCTTGTCTGCTGAGATTTCAGTAAGGCATTTGATGGAGCACCACACAGGAAGGTATTAGATAGCGAGGAGAAGACTGGGATTAAGGAAAAGGAAGATGTAAAGCAGATAACCTGTCCCAAGGGAAAAATGAAAGGGATAATTTGGAAATGAAGAGGCTGGAGTAGAGTTTTATCAAGATTGGCACTGGCACCAGACTTGTTTAATTAACGTTTTCACTAACAGCCTTAGCACAATTAGAAGTGTGCCGATGACACAGAGCTGGAGGTATTGGGGTTATAAAAAAAGGATGAGGAAATACTCAGGGTCATTCACCGTTTCTTCTAACTGCCAGGGGATGAAACTCGGTAATAGAAAACATAAGGTCATTCATCTGTGAACAAAAGTAACTGCTGTAACCCGGAATGTTATTGATTTGAAGCAAATCAAGTCAAAAAGGGCTTTAGGATACAAAGTAATTATGAGAGGATTAAGTGATTTAGATATGAAAGGAGAGAGATGTGATCCTGCAGGAATATTTCCAGACTAGATAGTAAATGCCGGCGCTTTACCAGGACCTGAAGAGACTCGTCTGGATTAAACGCAGAAATTATTTGGAGATGAAGGAGCCAACTTTCACAGAACCAACCAACCTTGGACAGGAAGAAACGCTGCTAAAGTTACAACTGGGCAAACACCCCGGGAGGAGAAGAGCATTTTAAGCTGAAGCACAAGTCTGTCACAAGACCCAGAGTATTAAACCGATCAGAAACGCATTTGGGTTGCAAAGGACAACGTCCTTAGCTATAAGGACAGTCAGATGCTCTCGGTCTCGGTGACTCAGACACAAACCCCTTTATTTCTACGATGCGTTTATCAAATAAATCCTAAGATACGAAGCCCACGACAGCAGAAGACAGGACCTGAAAACACTGGAAACTCCCTTTTGTATTTTCATTGCTCTGCTGAAAGTCATGGAATCCGTCAGACCATCTTGAATTTTATGGTGGACATTCAAACTTCCAGCAAGGCAGATATTAAAGAAGCCATCGAGAACTCACAAGGATTAGGATCATTTTTTTTTCCCCCCAAGTGGGCACATAAAGACAACAGTCTCACTGCAGGACTGGACAAGACCACCAGACTCCCAGGTCCAGCCTTCTCCAACACATTCTTCAAGGCCAAATTCAGGACAGGAAGCTCCTCTATCATCTGGTGTACCCAGTTCTGATACGCTCTGAGCGTTAACAGTGCTTTAATTAAAAAACAATAAAAATCTGTCTCTAATCTGACAGTTACTATTGTATCTGAATATCATATTTAAGATGCATGCCTACAAATATACAGTAACTTTGCCCACTTCAGCATTTATTTAGTTAGCAAATATCATAGAATCGTCTAGGTTGGAAGGGACCTTAAAGATCCCTTGTAAAGATTTTACAATATATTGTAAAAGCAAAAAATAAGCTGGAGGTGAGGGCAGAAATCTGCCCCCATTTGTGGCAATAGATGAGGTTTAGGGTGAAGGACGGGCTGGCCCAAATACAAGCAGCGCAGCCAATTCCCTGAACACCATTAAAGAGGCAAAAGATCCCTAGTTAGACATACTTCAACCAAATTCCTGTCCCCAAACGTTTACCCAAAGCCTTTCCTTCTTCTAGTTTGCCTGTATCTTTCCACAGCTGGATTTTCAGCACCGCTACAGGTCAGGTTTGGTTTAGAGGGCTTTGGCCTGGAGGTCACGAACAGAAAATGCCCTGTAAGCTCAGGCCAAGCCGGGAGCAGCCTGGCAGCGCCACCAACCTGAACGTCCTTCGCCTCTAGGAGACGGAGCGTTGGCGCTTTTTGCCGTAGGAGATCAGCCTGATTCGGACTTCCAGTTGGAAGGCGTCCAGCCTCTCCTTCGGGTTAAAAGCCAACATGTCACGCAGGAGCTTGCAGAGGTCGTCTGGCATGGACCTCTTGTTCTTCAGGGGAATTTTTAATTTCATGTTGGGATTCTCCAGCAACGCTTCTCCGAGGGGAATAAGCTCCTTGCCTTGGCAGATGTAAGTTCCTGAACACAGATTAGGAGGAGTCAGGTTATACAGGTAGAGAAGAGTCTACACAAAACGCTGTCGTGCGCAAGAGGGAGAGACAATCTGGAAAACAAAACATCTGAGAGATTAGCGGAAAGATCACTTATTAAGGGGTGACCGCCAAGTCAAACACTGGGAGAGGCTGTTATCAGAAGGGGCTTTTTACTTTCAAATAGCAGTTGAGGCGCTGCCCGAGGCTGTGTGCGTGACCACGCGCGGAACAGTGGGAGAAAGTTTAAGTAAAAGGTGCTGCTTCTAATCATTATATGGACCATTATAGGCAGAGAAAAGGGGGTACTGACATGAACTTCCTCCATCCTGCTCCGGGTCACCCTACCGGGAGACGCAGAAGCTCTAGAAGAGGGAGGGAGACGCTGCTTGACTGAGGCGACTCGCAAGAGTTAAAACACAAAACTTATTTGCTCAGTTAGTCAAATAATTTTCAATTAAAATGACAGCGCATGCCATTTACCGTTAGCCAACTTCTCCTCGGCAAGATTAAGGAAGGGAAATGTAAATTTGCTCCTGGTAATCTAAATAATTTCACCGGTTGTTGAAAATGATTAACCGGCTTCCGAAACAGGCAGTAAAAACAGCTTTGCTCGCTCAAGCTGTTCGGCCCCGGCACCAGGCAAAGAATAAATGTTTCAAAGGCAGTGACCTGTCTGTGTATGGAAAAGGTTGGCCCCGCAAACTCCTTATCTCCAGTCGGCGGGTAGCTGTTTTAATGAAATCTGCTCATGCTTTGGTCTCAGCTGCAGCCAGTCACTTGTTTCTGCAGGCAGGAACTAAAACATTTATCAATATTTGGCGTTTTGAAAAGAAAGAAATAATAGAATTAGAAACGAGCCTACTTGAAGATAAAAAAAAAAAAAAGAAAAATTAAAGGGGTAGCACAGTAGTGTCTCAAAGTTCCTCCGTAGAAATTCCTTTTAAGAATTTAAAGATTTAAAAGAAAGACAGACAGGTATGCTATGATCTCAGAGCCTGGGTAGATGTCTTCAATTATTATGCTAATGTGCATGACTGGCATTCTCTCCTCTGGAGATGGATTTTCCACTGCAATATACTTTTCTGAAATCATTTAGTACAAAGCATTTCAAGCGTGCATGTATGTGGGGGATTTGGAGGAAGGAGGAGGCGGGGAGAGAGCAGGCCATCAGAGGAGTCATCCCCGTGAGATCTTCCATCTCAAAACTGTGAGGAAACTCGGCCAGATGGCAGCGAAGCTTATCTAAACATCCTTTCCCAGTTTATTATTTGGCTTCTTTGGAACATCCTTTCAGTGCTCCGAGTGATCCCATCCCTTGGTTATGCCAAGTCAAGGATACAAGTGGGCCCATAAGCCCAGTTCCAGAAAGGTTTTGGTTTTAAGAGCATTAAAATCGTTTCTGAGCAAATGGAAGTACACAGATGCTAAATCCTCTATCAGGAGCGTGGCTGTGAGACAGATGCCTCAGCGACAGCGATGACTTTTTTTCTCCTACAATTCTTTAGGGACAATAAGGGCCAAATCCATTTTTGAAGAGCATTCCTTAGGATAAGGGAGGCCTGACAGCAGAGAAGCCAGAAGCGATCTTTCCCTTAACCTTTAAATCCCACAGAGCATTTCTGGCAGAAGGAACAATCTTCCAAACAAAATCATTTGTAAATATAAAAAGCGTTCCCTCTGCCTTAGTGATATCTCTTCAAGACCTGGAAACCCTGCATGAAAAGCAACCAAATTAGGAGTAATGAATGCCAAAGAAAAAGAGATTTCTTTGCAGCTGTCTTAAAAACCCAAAACACCCAAAAAAACCCCCAACTTTGGATATCTTTGGGTTGCAAAGCGCTTGCAAATCCCTGGAAAAAGCCACATCCAAAGCATGTCCCAGCATTTGTAACTACACCTGGGAGAAACACCTCCCTGCAGATCCAAAGTGTCCATTGACAACAAGACAGCACCGATCTGATCCTCACCAAGCAATTCCTTCTCAGTATCCCTGTCTCGGAAGGTGATCCTCTCCACCATCGCCCAGAAAATGATGCCGAGGGCAAATATGTCAGCCTTGGCCGTGTAGTGACCTTCCCACACTTCCGGAGCCATGTAGAAGTTGGACCCACAGGCAGAGGAGAAGCGATGCTGGTTGACGTTCCCTTTCCCCTGACACACCTTGCTGAGGCCAAAATCCGCCACCTGCAAGGCGTTAAGAAGAAAGAAAACCAAAATAACTTCTTCACAAACATCAGGTTTACGAACAGGGGCTCGGTGAATTCCGCTCTGAAATCCACCGCAGCGCGGCACTGACGCTCCTCGGGTGGCAGCCCTGGTGAAACAAAGAGCTGATTATGTCCTCTGAGCTGCCCACTCCCCAATCCATCTCCAGTTGTTTGTTCCCCTTCCTAAGATGGGCAAAACAGGCATCTGATCATTACCTTTCTGTGAATTTGCTCTGATTACATCTAATTGGGCATAAACATACCTTGAAATACATCTAACGGTAGAAGCGGTTCTTGCTGTTCCACGGTGAGTGCACTGAATCTCTTGCATTACCATTATTATCCCTAGTGATTAAGATGACATTGATTTAAGTGTCCCTTGACGGCTCTACAGGTCGAAGTACAAATACCATTATTGAGCTGAACGGTCATGACAGGAATTATCTGAATCCACTGACCTGTTATGTTATGTCCTAACTACTGGAACCCTCGGGATTGAAAGTTCGGGAGGGAGCTGGAACAGACTTTCAGTCTTTACCTCAGTCAAGGCACCGACAGGAGGCACGAAGACATTCCCCACCTCCCCTGCAACATCAGTACACATGCTCGAGGCAGCAATATTGGAAGCACCAGCTGTTGTAACAGGGCAGTCTGTTCTTAAAAGTTTAAGGGCAGAGAAAATATTGCTTCATTTTTGACTGGTAGTGATCTCTGTGATTATCTAGGGGTGCAGTTCCACAGCCCTGAACTGCTCCTCTCAAAAGGATAAGCAATGGATGAAAGACGTTACAGAAACCCATCATCGTGTGACCTCTACTTCCTTCCAAGTCTCCTAAAAAAACCCCAGAAAGCCCACAACTGGTATCGGATGTTCCAAGCATGCTTATTACAAGTATCACCAGACCAAAAGCCCATCATTCCAAAGCACGTGATGCACAACCATGTAGGTCAGATACTAGTCACGGCCAAGTTTTATTCCCTTACCTTTACTATGGGGCTTCCACGCCTGTGAGAAATCAAAATATTGTCGGATTTCAGGTCCCTGTGCACTATCTGGTTTCTGTGGAGGAAAGCCACGGCGCTGCTGAGCTGCCGCATGAAGCTGTGGTTCAGCTGGGCGTCGGGGCTGCGGGACAGCAGGTATTCGTTCATGTTGCCACCGTCGCAGAACTCCATCACGAACCAGAGGGAGCAGGCCGACCTGGGATCCATGCACCTCCGCCCTTTCAGGCAGGTCTCAATTAGCAGCAGGTGGCTGTCTGATTTTCGGTAACGGTGACTAATGGGCTGAAAGACTTGGCCGTTCTGCAGGATGCACTCCTCCAACTGGATCACGTTTTCGTGTTGGCTCTGGATGCTCTGCAGGGCCCAGAACTCTTGCAGAGCCAGTTCCACGTTTTCGGGCACGTTGCAATGCATCTTTTTTACAGCTACTTTGCTTCTGGTTTGATTAACGATGGCTTCATAAACGACCCCGTAGCTCCCCCGGCCCACTTCTCGGATGATGCTGTACTTGGCTTCCGTAGCCATCCCCCACTTCGGCCCAGTGAACAGCAAATCAGAAGAAAATATTCGAATTCATGGCAAGCGGTCGTCGCCCCGCAGTAAAACCCTGGAAGGAAAGGGGATAAAAAGCTTAAAACTCACCCAAACAAAGCAGCTTACCAACCAGCAACTGCAAATGCTTCCAACCGGTATCAATTTTAGCAGTATATGCATCGGTATATGATGCAGCTGCACAGGGGCTGACAGCTAAAACGGAGTTTTAAGAGAAAGCCGATATCCATGGTAACTTTGAGACATTATCAAGTACAATCCTGACTGCACAGTGGGATACAACCACCTGGGAAGCGACATCGATTTGTCCAACAGCGGACAAAGTTTAGTGAGAGAGAAAAAGAGTTATTACAGACACGTTTCCTAAGCAGGGCAGGAAAGGAAAGACAAGACCTCCTGGGTAACGGCTGAACTTACTGTTACCAGAATTGACTTTTAAAGAAATAAAGGTAGCCAGAAGTCCCCGTTTGGCACTAAATCTTTCTCTCTCACTTTCCCCCCCTCGTAAATGTACTCATCCATCAATGGCTACATCATGTCCCTGCGCTTCCACTGCCAATTTTCTACCAGGCCATTACCTGATACCTTCTTTCTCCAGCTCACCCTCTTCCAACCCATTCACGAGCCCTATACTGCCCTTCCCCTCCACTTCAAGCTCCTGTCCCACCCCCAGGTTGTTATTCGCTCTCTAGCACAGCCTCTCCCTGCGATTCTCATGGTCCCTCCTTCAATCCCCCCCATCAGCTCTATCCCCCAATAACCCTGCTCCCATTTTAGCCCCCCATCTCACTTCTCCCTACTCTTCAACACCAGACCAAGTTTAGCTCCTTAATTAACACATTCATTCTTCTCTCCCAACTCAATTTTTCTTTGCTTTCATGCCTGACATGTTCCTTTCCCAACCCCCCACTCCCTACCCCACCTGCTGCTGCCCTCAAAGCCCCCATTTACCCCAATTTTCCTCCCTTCCCACTCTCAGTCCAGCTCCACCAACCTAACCCCCTTCTTCCCAGCCCATCTTCCTTCTCAATCCTCCTCCAGCTCCATCC
>VXAK01015426.1:1515-28317 GCA_013399435.1 Arenaria interpres
GTTGTCTGGTAAATATAAGGAGAAAAAAAATTTATTGACTCATCTATAATCTTCATGCTTCAGATTTTAGGGTGTTTGCAAAGAAAAAAAAAAGAGTGGAACACACTGTTTATGTTCTATTCTGGCTGTCATCACCCTACATCCTCTTTCCATACCTTTTTCAGTTAAGCACTGAAACTCTAGTGAAATGATTTGAATTGATAGACGTGTTTTCTGATTTTTGCTGAGCGGGCTCTCATGAAGTTCCTCAGATACCTCTCCTCTCCATAGTGTTCTTGCTTTGTGAAGCAAGTAGCTTTAAGCAATCAGCTAAAAATTATCCAGTACTAAAATCACTCTGAAATAATAAAAAAAGAGAAACGTATAGTGCTGCAAATCACTTGGGACTTGTACGTGGGTAGAACTTACCTCTGTTTACAGGGCTAGTGTCATTTAAGTCTTCTAGAGTGAGTTTCACCTGATATGGCTGAAATAATATCATTTAATGTACTACTACTAACTGTGCTACACAGACAGCTTAATGTTAATACATATAACTTTCTGGGAGCAGGGACTGTAGTTCTGATCCTGTTCTTGGATAGATCATGGCAGAGCTTTAAAAGAAAATAAAGCTTCAATGTTAATTTGGAAGGAAAAAGGTTACTCTTAGCTTTAAATTTACAAATGCACATATTTACTAAGGTTTGGAACTCCTCTGCAACAGAACAACTAATAACATTATAATGAAAATTATTATAAAGAAAGCATTTTGCATTTTATTTATCCCTCCAGAATATGTTTTTAAAAGTCAAAACATGTCTGTGAAAGCATGGAAGTTCTTATTTCTCAGAGTATTTGGCATGGAAATTCTGGATCAATGTAGAAATAAAAAAATACTCTGGAGGTACAAACAATATTTTCTAGATTAAAGTTTTCACTGCTTGCTCAGTTTTAGGTGCATTTTTTCTCATATATATTTACATATTATCTTTTTTTCTGTGGGATCTTTAGAAACTGGTTGAAGCTTTTTTTAAGGTGTTGAACAATTTTTCACCTGGTCAAATACTGCACTTTCAAAGTCTTGTTTTTAACTCACTTCTTACAGTAGTGTAATGTTTTTGCTCTATGACTTTATATATTTATGACAGCTATTTGAGAAATAAACACATTCCAAGAAGTTGTTTCTTCTTTTCTGGAGATGCTTGAAACGTATTTTGATTTGCTTTCATCTTTGTGTCCCAACTAAATTGATATTGGCTTTGCTATGAAGGATAAATGTTGAAGGGCTCACTGTTAAGCTTGTACTAAGAAAACTTGCTATCACTTACCTGCAGGCTGAAGAAAATATGTCATTTAGATCTTGACCTTCCGTGGATTCTTGCTCTTTAAAGACTTCAGTGATGCACACAGCACTTTTGGTACAGACAGGCAAATTGAAGAGGTTACATAAAGGATATTAGCCTTGTCAGGAACAGAATAACTTAAAGTTAATTTTTTACCCTTTGAGAAATATTTTAATTCTGGAAAGGGAATAAGGACTAATGACTCGTAGAGCCCTTAGGTCATCAAGAAGTCACTTAGGAGTCTTCCATTGACTTACTTTGATTTTGTATTAACTACTTCTCTGTGCCTTAGTTAATCCAACAGTAAAGTAGATGTTCTTGAAAACTTCCAGGTGTCAAGCTACAAATAATGACTGTAATAATGTTCCTTATCAGTTCTTTTGAAGAATTTGAGAGGGATGCCTATGTTGGGATACATTTTTCCATAAGATTTAATTTAAAGAAAAATGTTAAGAGTCATATGTTTTGTTGCAGTTAGCAGGAAGAATTTTCAACAGTTTGCATGTCAGGCTCTTCTTCTATGGTAACTGATCGTGATTAAAACTGATATGGTCAAAACCAGAATATTGGACAAATTGAAGAGTTAACATTGTCAGAACTTTTTAAAGTTTGTCATATCCTACGGGTAAAAATCCACAGGCTGTCCTTAAGTTATTTCTTGCCCTGCAGTGGTTCATTGTTTAATAAAATAGGGTCAAGGCACAAAGCTTGCAGAAAAGCCTGGTTCTAGATTTCAAAGATACAAGAGGCCCGATGCATTTGGATATGGTCATACTCTGCTGCTGGTGGCAAAAAGGTTGTCTGTCCGTCTGTGAGTTCCATCTGTGAGTGCAGATCTATGTTGCCTTTCTCCAAAGCTGAGTCTTTCAAATCCATAAGTTCCATGTGTTCTACTTGCCTGGCAGCTGCACAGTCACTGAACATAGTGCCCTTTGTTCCCTAGACTGGCAAGGGTCGGGAGATCCCACTTCCTCTGGCTGCTTACTTCTTATTTAAGGATCTGGAATTGCTCCATCAGTGCAAGAAAAGAAGCTTATGAACTTTTTCCAGATAAAACAAAAGTGACAGGCACAGCTGGTTTTCTTTTCCAAGCTTCTCATCCTCTTTGGTTAGGATTATCGTGTTTTCTTCAGTTCTTTATAGAGTTCAGCTTGTCCATTGTGATTCCTGGTTCCCCAGTGGGTGTTCTAGGTTACTTACACATCAGTGATTCTATTTCCCTTCTATTCCCAGTGGGTGGTTTTCCCATCCCTATTTCATGTTTGCTTTCACAGGCAACTGCCTGCCTGTCCAACCATCTTTCCCCTTGAAATCAGGCCTGCAGTGCCCTCTGAGCTTTTATGCAAAGAGGTGAGAAGGGGAACTGAAATAAATGTTCATTCACGTCCCTTCTCTCTCCTGTTTCCGAGACTAAAGGTCTATAAATTGTGCTTGGAGTATTTGTAACACATTTGCTTCTTATTAAAAGGCAAGGGTACATATCATAGCACAAGATGTTGGTGGCTGTGGCAGGGATAATGACACACATTTGTATTTAAAAAAAAAAAAAAACAGGGAAAAATAAATCTATGTTCATTTCATTCGTAACATCAACACCATTCACCAGTTCTGGACAGAAGCAAAGCCACATTGAAAGCCCTGCTTTATATAACACATGGCAAACTTGCCAAAGTTTCAGGCAACTAAAATATCCCCAAAAATACCCAACTAAATGACTTTTTTATTGCAGTATTGTTGTCACACATTATCCTTTTCAGAAAAATAGACTCAACTTCTAATGAGGTATTTCTGCCTGTTAAACCATCCGTTCCATGCATGGATGACCAGAGCACATATTTAATTTTTCTGAAATCAAGGCTTTATTATTTAGTAACTTTTTTTCCAAAACATCCAAAAGACTTCGGTGTTCATTACCTATTAACATTGTGGAGAGACAGCCACTCAGTTGATAAATTACAGTAGTAATTCATGGTTATATCTCTTTTTTACTTACGCCAGATTCATTCCCTTAGGGTCCAACACTATTTTCTTGTTTAATCCAAATGTCCCTTCAGTTACTGTATCTTTTGTAAGGCTCCCTAAATGACAGAACTTTCATTTATATGAAGGGTAAGGTGCCTTTATAAATACCCAAGTTAATTCTTAAGCAATTACTTTTACTGGCAGCAAGATTAATGTATTGTGAATGATGTGAATGTGTAACAAGATCTCTGGGGTTACTCACCCAATGCAGATGCTGCTGGCTCTAGATAGATTATTGCATGTAATTATTTTTCTAATTTATTTGTGTGGGAGTTGGAAGAGTCAGGGTGATGGTTTGTAGGAACTCCAGGGGAACAAGAGTGTGCAACCAGTGCTGACGACCAGGCTGTGCCCCCTGAGGTATGTAATAGATACTGACACAGAACTTCATTCCTGTGCTGATTTATGTTAACTGAGGAGCAAGTTTCTGATACCACTGCCCGCACCCAACTCCAGTTCTCAAACAGAGCCTCCCATCTTTAAAACACTTGGCAAATATCAGCTTGCTGCTCATGCTAAACTTGGTCATTCCTTGATGTTGATACTCTATACAGCCATGAAACTAATTCTGTTCTTATAGCTGTTGTCCCACTCAGTCTTTCTATACTTGCTGTCTTGTTACTACCCTCCTGTCAGTTACAGTCATTCCAGTGTGTTACATTAAGAGTAACTGCACATAAGCTGATGATCTGTTGTTGCCTGAAAGCCAGAATAGTTGCTGTTGTCATTTTAATGCAATTACCACACCCAACACACTTTCACTATTAATCATATGTCAAGCAGCTTTTTCTAAATTCTTTGTATCATCATATTTATCAGAAAGCTCGTTTCTTTTACTTCCACAACTTTTTCACTCCCCTTATGCAATATAAAATGAATGAATATTTTTTTATATGAAATGGATTAAAACTATACTTCTCTTTTTTGTCCAGCTTGATAATTCTTTTTTTCTTTTTTTCTTTTTTACTTTGAGCAACCTGGTCTAGATGATCTGTAAGATAAGGTCCCTTCCAACTCAAACCATTCTATGGTTCTGGGGTCATTATAGACAGGAGATACAATTAATTCTTCATCTGCTGTATTACACAGTACCCAATTAGTTGTCTTCAATATGTGCATTTTGTGCAGAATATAAATTTGGAAATGAAGATATTGTTAGAACAGTCAGTAAAAGTTAAAGTTGGTTATTTTTATTCCTATCTGCAAGTTTTGCAGGCTTAGGTTAGAATGTCTTAAAAACAGAAAATAGTAATTCAGTCTTACTTTGAGAGGTTCTATTTTTCCGAAATTAATAGCACCAGGTAATAATAAACATCCAGATGTAGCTCTTTGTCTAAAAAATAAGAATTAATTCAGCTTTTGTAAAGATAAAAGAAAGAGCTTTCATTGAAATATTGAAATACTATGCCATGTAACATAATTTGAAAAATTATCTGAAATTTCCAAAGTTCATATTTTGTGTCCCTTCCCTTTTTTTTTTTACAAAACAAATTCTGATAGCGATCTAATTTGTCTTTAGAGAAGGGTAAATTCTGGTATTTATATACAACTTTTAAACTAGTTAAGTAAAGTAGTTGTCTTGAGTTTAAACTTTGTTTGGTTTTGTGGTTTGGGTTTTTTTTTTTCACGGAGCTTTAGATCAGAGCCTATGAAGGGGTAATTTGTCAGTGGTACAGCCCTGCAAATGGCTGTGGTCCTGTAAACCTTAGTGCTTTACAGTTCAGTTATGTTGTGAAAAGCATTCTTTTCTACTGGTCTTGCTTTGTAAACCTCTCCTGTTTCTGTCAATCAAATTCCATTAGCAGCTTTATAATTGTTCTTTTGCTGGTACGCAATGCATTGAGATGATATACGATGTGGCTATATGTCTTGGTCTCTGAGTTTTATAGCTGATTTGCCTGTAAAGAATTATGGGAAAGATTTGGATGCAGCTGATGCTGCATTATGTGCCATATCTAAGATATATTTAATATTTCTGTTGAAATACTGCATTGTGGGCTCAGGCTGTTTCTATTAATCTCGTGCTATGGAAGGGGAAAAGGAAAGAAAGAGAAGGCCAGAGTATACTGAATTTACGTGCATTTCAGTGGTCTGTTGCACTGTGGTTTTTTGTGTGCTGAAATCATACAGATGCCATGATCTTGGACAGAATCCATCCAGTTTTCAGTCATCAATCCACCACCTTACTGACAAGCAGAAATTTCAGTACCAGTTTGGCCTTTGCATTTAATACTAGTATTATTATCCAAGAGGCTTGGACATACGCCAGCGTTGTGCTCTACCTGCCTAGTCGCAGGAGATGAGCGAGTCCTCTTTGCCATGATGGTAAAGCAAGCGACTTTCTGCAGGCAACTGGTAAAAACATGCTAATTCCCATTTTCTAAAACTAACCAGCTGATTCTTGCATACATTTCACCTGACCGTGCACACTGCTGCTCTCACTGGGGCTTTATATCTGGCTCTTTGTGTAGGGATTTGGGTTCTTACTCTTTGAGTACGTAGTTCCTCAAGGACTTTGTCCCACAGACTGCTTGCACTGTGAATAACTGCCTCGGAACCCCATTTTATGTGATGTTGCTGAACATTTCCTCAGTGCATGTGGGAAACATTTGCAGGTGTTTCATGCTTTTTCTGCTTTGCCTTAACAAGCACATTACGTTGCAATTTGCCTGTCCCGGTTCTTTTGTGAAAGGAAGGAAAGATTACGTGAGAATTGAACTGTTACAGAGCTATTTCAAAATAAAGCTGAGTATGTTTACACCATGCATTTGCAGAACAGAAATTAATTTACTGCTTTATATTCTGCCAGGATGGGCAAAGCTTTTTTTTCTTTTAGATAAAAAAAAAAAGAGGAAGAAAGCAAGCAAGCCTCTGTTCTTGATCTTGTTCATTGTTAGCCTCTGCAAAGTATAATCAAACTAGGTCATACATGGAGCTGTGTCTCAGTCTTTTGTTTGTGTGTTGTTATTAAACACATCCTTCTATTTAAGATAAAATAAATCAACAACATAAAGATAAAAATCACCAGCTTGAAGCTTGTGTGAACCCTGACGTCCTGAGTGCAAGAGCCAAATGCTGTTTGCAGAAAGCCAATGAAGCACAAAATATGGCAGCATGTGTCACTCCCTGTGTGCATTATTATCTCTCACACATTATCTGAGGCACCCCATCTTGCACAGTGTGTGTCTGAATAACCCCCTGCTGTTGAGTGGATTCATGCCTGCTGTTCATTTTTGAAAAGTCATTTCGTACAATTATCCTGCTAAATATTGATAGCTTTCACCACTCCAGCCACGGCTAATTAAAAGACACACTGTGTAAAATTTTAATTAGGATTCATGTCAGGGTGAATAATGATTAAAAAAAAGAAAGAGAGAAAAGAAAAACAAAACCACTTGGCGTTTGTGGGGGGATTTTATTTATGACCTGCTGGTTTGTTGCTGAAGCTCTTTGTATCCTCAGATTTATTTCCCCTCCCAGGTTGTTCTCAACTCCTGATCTGAGGGTATGGAAGAAAAGAGTTCCTCAATGTGAGCCTGTACTTCATACATTCCCAGTAAAAGGCTATACGTTTTCTACTGTGTTGGTTGCTATCCTTTCAATTAAGCAATAATGATTTTGGGAACCAGGCATTTCCTGGGGATTGATGACCACTGAGCTGAGACTTGATGGCCCAAAAAAAAGAGAAGGCAGTTATTGACTTCTACTGGGCTTTAACTCGTGGAGAAACACCCTATACCTTGTTTTCTGTTGCACATAAGGCATAATAGTCATAAAAGGGATAAAATGTGTAAGAGAGGAAAATAACCTTTACTTTAACTTACATGCCCTATCTAATTTCATTTGCATGGAAGTGGAAAAAATGACGTAAAATTTATATGCAGATACTTCTCATGAAGCAATGTGTAAAATTTTAGGCATCTGAGTGTTAGCTGTCAGCTGCATGGAAGCTCGGGAAGTGTTTTCAGGCGTTTCTGATAATGTTGAAATCGAATGCATGCGAGTTTTAATTGAAAATTAATAGAAAAGGAGTGAACAACTATCCATCAAAAGTAATTTTAAGTCAAAAAGCCATCTACATTAGGAAGATTGTGTAGTCAAATAGATTTCTTCTTGGCGGCTGACTTTGTCTCCTTCACCACCCACCATATCTGAGAGGCTTACGTTTAAGTGTTTGACAGTTACAAGTTTTTCCCTCATACAAGTAGTTTTTTTCCTGTGCACTGAAAGAACATTACTGAGACAGTGTTGGCAGTCTAAGACTACTACTTACTAAAAACACTGCTAATTTTTTTTTGAGTTAAATTATGTGCTTTCTTTACTGAGAAATCTTAAAACCTAGAAGTCTAGTTCATAGGTAAACTTCTGGATCTTAGAATATGAATGAAAACAACATTTGCCAATAGCTGAGCCTTTCTGCAGAGTCTCTTTTTAATACATGATATTTACAGAAGGGTCAAAGTCAGGCAAATATTTGAAAGGACACTTGTTACACAAGTTACAGTTGTGCTGCCAATCTATATGTGCTATATTCTCCCCAAACTCCGTGGGAAGAATGTAAATCATAAATATTGCTGGCTGGAGTATATGAATGATCCAGAGTGTAAGTGATGTGAATCACTGAGGAGACTTTCTTGTTTAGAGACAAAATTAACTGAGTATGGAGAAAAAGCAATTTGCATTCAAAAAATACTGAAACTCTTAGCTTAATAAATGTTGGAAGAAGGTATATAGGAAGGAAAGTTCCAATGTTAAATATTTGTCAGTTGTGTCTTTATTATTTGCCAGTATATCATTTATTTATGGGCAATTTATTTTTATTGCTGATTTTAGGGGTTTGTTCTCTGTAATTCTCGGGTTGTTGAATTCAGCACCACTTGAAGTTGCTGGTCTCTTTGAGCTGAGAGTCCAAAACTGGCCCATTAGATCCGTGCTTTGCCTAACTGTTAATGGAATGTCATCACAATATATTTTTCAGCTCTTGTATTTATTTATTAGATCAAAATATGACCATCAGGGGAAAAAAAAAAGATCACCTCATGTTATGTCAAGGCTCTGAGTGCACCAATTTATGTATTTATAAATGATGATTGTAGACTAAATTTTAGCTTAATTTCATATTCTGTTGTGGTTTGGATTTTCCTTTAGACAATATAAACATGATGACAGGTTCCTAATTAACTGATTTACAGCTCTTCTGGAACAAATGGTAATTAATATTCATAAATGTTTGCAACATTTAAACAGATGTAGAACCCTGACATGACAAAAATGTCTACTAATTTGGAGATCTAAAAAATCACAATGCTGCTGTGGTTCTCGGTCTTCCAGCAGGTAGAACAGTTCTTTTTAAGTGGTTGTCTTCCCTTGCAAAATAGTAACCTTTGCTAATGAGCAGACTTTTTCACTGTGATACCTCTGGTAATTTGCTCTTAACACGTTGCTATGGCGCAGTAGGGGCTTAAGCCATCAAACTCATACACAGAGTATGTTGCAGTTACCAAGTTAATTTCATTCCATTTAAGCTGGAGGTAATTTTCCAAGTTTTACCTACATGTTGGCCATCAGTCCATTCAATGGGAGTTGAAGAAACACTGGGTGCTACTAACGCAAAATAGGAAGAGACTGACTAAGCCTCAGGAGCTTTTGGATCACTCTGTAACTGAATACATTTGGGTTTGACGCTTAGATCTATTCTGTTCTGTACACAGTTAAGTTTTTACCTGCTGGGTAATAGAACAGGATCCCCCCCAGATAAGGAAAAGTCCGGATAGTGTGGCTGCTACAGGACAGGTAGGGGGATGCAATGTAAATATACCCCATGCCATGGAACCACCTCAGAACCTTTGGGTTTTAGCTCTGTGCTGACATGTCAAGTTTCCACAGGTTCCTGTAGGTTTCCACATCTCTCCCATAGGCTCCCTTTAAGTACTTAAAGGCTGCAGTAAGGTCTCCCCAGAACCTTCTCTTCTCCAGGCTGAATGACCCCAACTCTCTCAACCTGTCTTCATAGGAGATGTGCTCCAGCCCTCTGATCATTTTTGTGGCCACCTCTGGACCCACTCCAACAGGTCCATGTCCTTCTTATGTTGGGGGCCTCAGAGCTGGACACAGCACTGCAGGGGGGTCTCACCAGAGCACGATAGAGGGGCAGAATCACCTCCCTCTCCCTGCTGGCCACACTGCTTTTGATGCAGTCCAGAGTACATACAGTTGGCTCTCTGGGCTTCGAGTGCACATTGTTGGCTCATGTCCAGCTTTTCAGCCACCAGTACCCCCAAGTCCTTCTTGGCAGGGCTGCTCTCAGTCCCTTTATCTCCCAGGGGGTTGCCCTGACCCATGTGGAGGACCCTGCACTTGGCCTTGTTGAATATCTCAAGGTTCACACTGACCTGCTTCTCGAATCTGTCCTGGTCCCTCTGGATGGCATCCTGTCCCTCAGGTGTGTCAAATGCACCACTTAGCTTGGTGTCATTGGGCATTAACATCTCTGTCACAGCAATGTTAAATCATACTAATTTCCTTATTCACTTAATCTTACACCAATATTCTACCGTTAAAATAATGATTTCTTCACATTTTGTCTATTGCAAATTCCATACTCCTCTACCTAGTCAATGTAGTCAAAACGCATTTCACTTTATATGTCATAAAAATAAACCAAAGATATTCCATATATTTTCATGGGATTTCTTCTAAAGCTACATTAAATACAACGATTTCTTTATCTGTATCACCTTCCAGCCACGTAGATACTGCTAGTTCAACTCTTGCAGAAAAATGTAGGTTAATACATGCTTTTTTTGGAGCCAATAAATCTCTATCAGTTTCATAAGTTTAGTCATGGGATGTGTACCTTAAACATAATTCATCTAAATTTTCAGAACCACATTGATTCATACCAGCTATCTAACAAAAAAAAAACACAAAAAAACCCACAAAAAACAAACAAACAAACAAAAAACCCCAACCAAACAAAAAACCCAACAAAAAAGGAACATTTTGTGTGACCGAGGCTGTGTGGAAACCAAATAGAAATACGGAATTGTGCCTGGACAGTTAAGCCAACCATGGTAAAACTGTAAATCTTTAGTAACTATGCAACACCACTTGTTTGCACCGGATATTATTCTCTCTGTTAGTCTCGTTCCACTCAGTAAGCTTCACTGGGCACACAGCAGAAGCTGATGGCCAAGGGTTTTCTGATGGGTTTCTTTGGTTACTGCCTTCCAGAAACATGTAACATTGATGTGCCAACTGCATTGTACCAGCACAGAGACTGGGTTCCTAAGACCAACAGTTTCTGAAAACTGCTCTCTAAGTTTGAAGCTGTCTTTGGGGAAGCGCTTTCACACATTCCTTGTAGATGTCAGCTTCCAGAAAACTGGCAAAATCTGTGATAAGGGGCTGTGTAAAAATATCTATGTCTGGATCCTACAGTGATAGGAAAACTGAGTGAAAGCTTTTCTGATTTGTAACACATAGGGCAGTTGCATTAAAATAATGAAAAAAACATGGTAAATGTAAAATAAATCCTCTAAATATAAAATGCAGCTTAATCTTCCATTGCATTTCTATATTTCTATTCTTCCTTCATATTTCTGAAAATGGTGGTCCATTTCTTGTATGATTCCAGTTGGTTACTATAGTAGCTTTCCTTCAGAAATTCTAATTTTGTACTTTGGAGAGCTGAACTTATCTGTAATTCAGTAAGGGCTGGTGACCGGTGACTCAGCTTGTACTTAAACACCATGTAGCTATAATGTTACAAGAACTCTAACCTTCCTGTCATTTTCTTGCTGAATTTTGGTAAAAGAAGCTTTTTCTTTAACTTCTGATTTTTCCAGTTTTGTAGCTACTTGCATATATATCTGATTTATATGTTACTTTTGTAAGAATTGCAAGTAACTTTCTAATTTTACCTTCTGAAGTTGAAATTGATTAGTATTCTTTATCAGATATTTAGGTGAGGGTGAGCACACTTTGCTTACCATTAATGGATGGTTTCCTTTGGGAAGCAGTTAGAGGAGCCCAAATTGCCATTAGAATAGAGGGAACTAATAAAGCCGTTAGCATTTGCTAGCTTCCATAGTGTTTAATTGCTAGTTTTAATTGTCCAATTTACAAGCTCTAGTATGTCCAAAGACTGGAACTGATAGGGTACGTGCTATTTTTCTGAATTCCCCGGTGTTTTAAAGTACTCCTGAAATATTTCGTAAAATATAATTACTCGGTAGATTGGATCTTAGTTGATTGAAATAAGATCAGCTTGTCCTGCCATTATTATGAATTGTACTGGCTACAGTATGACATTAATGGGCAGTACTAGAATCATTTTCAAGCACGTATCTCTACCCATTTAAAGAAAGCATGTGCAATTAAAAGAGGGTATCGATTCCTTCTTTTTAATGGTATGCTTAATATGTTTGCAATAAGGACCTTTCGGTTCCTCACCCTTAAGAGTAACAAATTGGTTTTGATTACACCCCGAGTTGTCAACATGAATAATTAAATCATTTTCCCTTATGTGAGAGTGGGTATTGTTAATAATTGTTAATCTAGTGTAATAGGAATCAAAAGGAGTACTAGACATTATTTGCTAATGCAAGGATAGCTAGATCTCCTGTCAAACTTTAGGACAGATTCATCTTTAATGCATATTAATGAGGGGAGCAGTATCTGATTGGCCTGATTGATCTATTTTGTGCTTGTTTTTGTACAAAGTCATCAGGTGATTTCAGTTGTCCACAACGGTCAGCTGGGAAAGCATTTCATAAACTTTCATCAATACTCAAATGGAACAATTTAACTATATTACTGACATGAGTCTCTCTGCTACTAGTTTTTGACATACATTGTGTAAGTATGTTTCTTTTTCCTCATAACACATTTCTTGGCATTTTCATCCAAAATACAAATGTGAGTTGCAACTGCAATAGGAAAACTAGCAGCAGTGGCAAGAAGGAAATAAGTTACCATTTCTTAACTTGGAGTCATTTTTAGGAGCATCAGGTTAACAGAAGCTATCTTCTGGTGAGGGAAAGTCTTGAAGTCTTGAGAAGTAGAAAGTAATCTTCTGAAATAATAACTCTAGTAAGTTCCTGTTTTGTTGTCTTACAAAAAGTTGCATTATCTTAAGAGACTTCCTCTTTTAGGGTTAATATTACCTATCTTGACAAGCCTCAGTAGCCATATAAAAATTTGGTGAAGACTCTGTTACAGCAGAGGTTGATAGTAAGTACCTCTGGGTGTACTAGCAGCTGTTGAAGTAATTGTCTTCGTGGCAGATTAAGCTGTGTCCTATTGTGTGGTCTGCTCTGACACCTGAGCGAGCCCCTCCCCTCCCATTGGCATAAGGATGAGTAAGTGTAATGTAGAAGGGCTGGGATTATGGTGTACCGGGGCCACTTTTTGAGTTCTAGCATCGCTGTTACTGGGTTGCTGGAAACCATAAATTGAATGACTCCCTGTGGGTAAGATTATGGTATCTGTCAAGTCTGAGTTAAGATATTTTACCTCTTAGTTAAGTAAAATCTAGAAACATTCTGACTTAAACCAAGATTTAAGTGTAAAGAAAATCCTTGTTGTAATGAAAAAATACAGTTGGGCCAGGTTACTGCCTTGCAACTTCTTAGTGAATGTCTAATTAATATATTTATTTCATTTGTTAGCTTGTCAGATTTAAATATGTTGCTCTTAACAGTAACAAAATATTTATTGAAGGAATCAGTTATAACAAATGACAAGAGTTCTCCTACTCTCACCCCTGTTTGAAACAACCCTCATCCTGTTTGAAACAACAAGCAGCAGGCATGGCAAGGCTCTGAAATGTCATTCTTTAGCACCTATTCATTAATTGTATGTATTAATTGAATTCATGAATACTATTTCCTATATGTGTGATATACATAACTCAGGGTGGTTCTGTTGGTTACATAGATTCATTAACAGGTATGGCTGTAATATCAAATTATTGCTAATTTATTTACTTAACCTCATGCTGATATTCTCTATATGAAAATGAAACTGTTTTGTCTAGTCGAAACACACTCTAATTTTAACAAGTTAAGAAAAAAGAATCAGAGATGTTTCAGGTCCCTGCATTCCCAGGATTTCTTTTGCTGTTCCTTGTTTATCAAAGGCAGACACTGGCCAAGTCAAGGGTAAATTACCTTTTCCCACATATTTCCTATCAAAGTTCTATTAACTAGGCTTCTGTCTTCCAAATTATGACCCAGCTTTTATACCACCGCTGTGAAACTGCTAAGTAGCAACTTAATTGCAGGAATGGTCCAAAGTCACTATCAGAAGCATTGTTTATTGGTGGAATATTCCTAGCTCTCACACAAGTGGAGTGGGCTGGCAGCAATTTGATGTACTGGAATGCTAATTACATGTTTTACTTAGCAATTGTGAGAAATTTAATTTGCTTATCAGGCAGCAACAGGATCAGTAACATGGGAAAAAAGGAAAGAGCTGGCTCTGCACACCAGAAAAATTACATTCAGTTCAGTCATGTCTGCCAGCTGATAGTCTGATGTATATTTTTGTAGGAGATACATACACAGAGGTTGGCAAGGTGTTTGAGGATTCCATTTCAATTCAATTAAAGGTGAGTTTAGGGTGTATCAGCTTATCGATTAGATTCAAACACAGTTTCTGATTCCTAAGTGGCTCTAGAAGCGTTTGTGTGGGTTTTTTTTAAATGATACAGTAAAGTGTTTGTTTTTCTTAGGAATACGTCAGTGGCTTTAGAGGGCAACCTTGTTAAACTGGAAGGCTTAGGAATGAATCCCAGCAGAATTGAGCATAATTATTTTGTTGTTTTTTTAATTTGAATATATGCAAATCAAACAGGACATCCACAGAGGCTATTTATATTGAATATCTTAGCTTTGATCGTTGTTTTTGATGTCTCATCTGATGCACAATCATTCATAATTAGATAAGCCTGTAACGCTGATCAAGAGAAAGAACTTTCAGTTATTCCATGTTGCTTCAAATCATTAATGGCAGAAGCAGAAAAGATCACTTGCATCATTCTGTTGTATTCATACCTCTCTGATGACTTCTTTGCATTATCGTTCCTACTAATAATTTAAACACTTCTTGTAAATCTTTAAATGCTTTTCCTGGGGAAAGTATTTTATAGCTGTTCTTCAGTGTTTCCTGTGGTTTTCCTTGTCTCCTGTGCTGAAGGATTTTCATTTATATTTGCCCTGGGCTGTCACTGAACTACATGTCTTCATGTCAAGCATGTTACATTTGGATTTTTAAAGGACTTGGCTCTGTGTACCTGAGACCCAGATATTGTCCTTGAAACCCATGTTATCAGCTACAATGTAAACCTATAGGCTTCTGCATTTCTTAGGTACGTAACTGCCTCCTTGAATACCTGTTGTGTAGGAGCTTAAATAATCACTTCTGGGCATGTACCTGGTTCAGTGGTTGAAAATCAGAGCAGAGGGTCACATTTCTGGTGAGCAATTAAAATATTTTTTAGCTCTTAGTTTGCCATCAAGACAATTTTTATTTTTTAGGTATTGCAATAACAGTCCAAGCTTCTCACTTGGCAACTTGTGTCAATGTTTCTCATTCCATTGCTTTGGGTACACCGTGCCCTGCCAGTGTACCAGCGCAGATTTAGCAGTGCAGCAATATCTCAATGCTCCCCAGATCAGTCCTCTCCACAGGCACAAAGACTGTCAGGCTTTGCCCTTTATCATTTGGGTCCTGTTTAAAACAGCAGGGAATTAATGGTAGTTTTGCTGCTATTTCCAGTGTTGTTATTGAGGATTTGCTGCTTGTCCTTATGAATATAAACCCAAATGTCCCAAAAGGCAACGCAGGAAAATTAACGATTTACTACTGGAAACATGCACTGAATGACAGGAGAGGTCTCTTATCAGATGACAAAACTTTACCTGCTACATGCAGATTTGCATTTGAAAGAAAATATTCTGAGTTTGTGTTCTGCTGCCATACCTGAGCTGAATGCTGTGAAGTTGTTTCTTGTCACTTAAGATTTGATGTCTTTGGGATCCAGATATATCCCCGGCACAATTTCAGTGGGGCTAAAGCTTTAACTAGGAGCATGTTGGTTCTTGCTATGTAAAAAGACAAGCAGATAAATCCCTATGTCTTTTCTCCTTCCCAAAACCGAACGTAGCAGAAACTATTTTAGCAGGGTTAATATAACTTGTATAAGTGCTGGTGGGTATTGCAAATGTTTTATCTCTGAGCTGGAATACACATTAGAGTGGTTAGCTCTAATTTTCAAATGAATGTACAAAAAATTCCTGCATTTTTGAGGCTTTCCACCTGTTTAAATCTGCGTGTCATGATTTCCTATCTATGCTTGTTTACTGACAGCTTGTTATATCTCAGTCAGTCGATATATTTTGTGTGAATGGTTTTTTTTTCTTACGCTTATCAAAAATTGGAATTTAAAAGTATTTTCCTCCTGTCACCTGGGAGATCTCTAATACAGTTTTCCACACGCCCTACAAGCTCTGGTTACTTTAGTCTTGTTTCCTGCTTGTTGTCAGAGCTCCTTATTGAAGACTGTGTATCCGGACAAAGGGGCAACACCAGATACACGCTTAGAGTGAAGAATTTTACCATCTGTGGGGTGTGTGGGCAGGAAATGTCCAAGTTCAAGCATAGGAACAAAAGTGAATAAAAGTTGAAAGGGGGAAAAAAATGAGCCTTAAAAGTTATCTAGAAAGAGGTCAAATAAGGAAGTAGGAGGAGATTGAGTATGAGGAGAGAAACTGAATCAAGAGATTCAGCTTGAAACCAGGTATAAGGCAAAAATGATCATGTTCTTGTTTGTCAGAAAGGAACTGGAAAAAAGAGCGCTGAAAATCTCTGGGCTGGAGCCTATGTGAACCCTTCTGGAAGAAAATACTGCTGCACTGAATAATTAATTTTAATAATATGATAATAACATATTCATACTTAATAATGAATTATTAAGTATGAACATCTTTCAGATGTGTATATGTCCAGTTTAATCCAGAGTGTAAAGTAATATATTCTAAGAGCTATCACTGGCTAACTCTGAATTCCTCTTTGAGCATCGCTATCAGTTTGCTGGCTTGGGGTTTGGTTTTTTTTTGGTTTTATTGGGTTTTTTTAAAAGAAAGTTTGATGTTTTATTTAGTACCATTTAAAATAGCAAATAGCATGCACAAGTAGCCACCAGGTATTATTGTCAGGGTCTGGCACCCTTGCCTAAAAATTCTGTGCCAATGGGGAAATGGCTTTGATTTTTTTTTTTTTTTTTTTTTTAATGAGAGATGGAGTCAGATAATTCACTGCACTTGAGTTCAAATGGAAATTGCAGAAACCTTTCAAGCTAATCTACACACACAGACTTGTACTAGTTTACTTTAAACAGTATGACTATTTTTTAGCTACTCTTATTTCAGTTTTCATTGATTAATATGCTTACTTCAAATATGTTTCTAATTAACTTTGAATTTATAGACGCAGTCAGGTGCAGATAGCTGCGTGATAGCTCTGTTCACATTCTAAAGTAGTTTTTAGTTTGAGCAGATCAATTGTGGTCACACTAGAAAATCCTGCCCCTTCATTTTAAAATACCAGTGCTAAACTGAATCTAAAATTAAGTTTTTATAACACTGTCTGTGAACAAACAAAATAAATTCTGCTCTGCTTTTGGCAAATCTGGAGTTATTCTGCCTATGCCTAAATAACGCTAGGGTTCTGAATTTAAGAATTGCACTTGAGAGCTACCCAGAGCAGAATGTGCTTGATTGTAGTTGCTTGAATTATACAAAAAATATCCAAGCACTGTTGGAATCTATCAATTTTTTGGCTTATGTCTATGTATCTGCTGTTCTTTAAACTCTTACCCCCCCATTAATTGACAGTTTAGTTTATAGTCTATTGAGCTTGAAGAAGAGGTTAAAAGCTTACATGATGGAATAAAAAAAAAGTTAAGCTTGCTTCAGAGAAAGAAATTGAGAATGTTCTACTGAGTTCATCCTGTAATGTGTGAAGAATCTTAAGGGAGCTCACAGGCTTCTGAGAAGAAATTGTAAGAAATTATGTGTTCAGAGTATTTTTCCTCTGCGTTTTCTCTCAGGGGTATTTGTCATGCAAGATTATTCCGTCAAATTGTCAGAAGTGTTCCATTTGATTAGGTTTTACCTATTAAATGGGAAGGTTAGTTGTAATTGGTTGTATTGGTTTGTTTCTGCGCCATGCCAGGATACGTGTACCACCAGGTTTCTGCTAATGAATGTTCAGTATTTGTGTTTGCCATGGAGTTGAAATTTAGATATACTTTTTAGTTTTAGTGAAATTCTTGCTATTGGTTTGCTCTTAGTTGCTTGCTATTAGTTCTTGCCACTAGATTTTCTATTTATGAAATCAGTTGCGTCTGATCAAGAGAGGTGACACCAATATTTGAAATAACAGTGAATTCACATGAACTAGAACTTTGGCCATTACATGCTTGAGTCTTTTACTTCTTTAGCATATGTAATGCCATGAATTCCATGGAAAACACTGATTCTTTTAGCAACTGTCTCTGCACTTGAGTTTCCATGTTTGCATTTGAATAAACTGAATAAATCATAACTAAATTTGTTATTACAACAGTCTCCATCAGGAGTTACTCCCATGTTTATTCTGGAATTTTACCTACAGCAGAGCATGAGTTTTAGCTCAGAATTATTATGCATAATAGTATGTGTATAGGTGTGTTTAAGAGAGAAGGAGTGTGCAAGAGAACGGTTCTTTTTTGAAAGTAGATTTCTGAGTAGATTTCCAGAAATCAAACATCAATGCAAAATGGGGGTTATTGTGCTGTTCTGGCTGTGCTCCATCCTCTCCATACACAATCTTGTACTTCACCTGAACCTGCAAGAGCCATCATCTTTGAGGAGCCAGTGACTGTAATTCAGGTTTTTTTATTATTACTACAGAGGCAGGCATTTTTTGCTAAACAGTACTGAGTGATGTGTGGTGATTTTATGATCTTATCCAGGGATTAGGGAGTTGGAGCTAAACTCATTTTCCTTAGAGTCACATATTGGCCTCAGACTGTGGTTCATGGACCATGCTGATAAAAAGCAAATGATTTTATTCAGTTCACATTAAATTCAAACTTCAGGCCCTGGAGACCTACAGAAATAATGTATTAACACTTATCTTACAGAGCTGAATTCTTCTAGGAATAGCAATCCTTCAGCAGCAGAGCAGAGAGAATGCTAAGGCTTTCAGGAATCTGGCATTTTTTCCTGAAATAGGCATTGTGGTATGAATTAAACTTTAAATTTTTAGAGGGAGGTTTTCAGGGGATGTTGTGTGTGTTGCTCCCAGAGAATGACCAGAATAATACTCGTACATTCTAAAGTTAATTTAAATCTTTGTTATTGCTGAAGAGAAAATCAGAAGAGCGAAGCTTGTCCCTATTACCTGAGAGAATTCCTTCACCTTTTAGTAGGTTATTTTCCCAGTGGAAAGAATGAGAAGTGGGTGGAGGGGAAATGGTCTTAAACTGAGGTTTTGACTGATTCTTAATAATTCCCCCTCGCATTAGAGTACACACGGTAGCAGGATAAATTACTGTTGGTGGTGTGCTGATTTGGAGCAAAGAGGCATTTGCATCTTATGTATGATCCTAAGAAAATCATACTTTTGCTGTATCATCATTCAGTGTCACAAATGTACTAGAAGACATTGAAAAATGAAAATGCAAATGATGAGACACGTGGTATAGAAATAGGTTGATGTATCACAGAGTAAAAGGAAGATATAGGAATTTCTTTCTAATGCCGAATCATTGCAGGGGAGTGTATTCTGGATCCTAGCAGTGAAATACAGCACATTTTTCGCTGGAGTTATATGCTCATAAATATCTCCAAAATTTCTTTGGTCCTTGTTTGAGTATTGTAAATTCACAGGAAGATTAATAATCCACTTGCAATGGAGCAGCAATAATCTATTTTTCCACTATCAAAAAATGCATATCAGCATATATGGTTCCCCTTTTCCTCAGGTCCCTGGGCTAACCAGGAATGCTTTGATTTCAGTGCTGGTCACCATTACAAATTGGAAAGTTTCAGTGTGTTATTTGACTCTGTTTCTCTCGATCAGATCAACGGATGCTGTTCCCCTGAAATGATCAAAGCAGGAATGGAACGAAATGAAAAGTTAGCTTAATGCTTAAGACCAATTAATGTAACTGGTTTGCCTGTGGAAATAGACTGGTTTGTCTAGAATTCAAAAAAAAAAAAAGATTAAACTGACAAACTGATGATAATACAACTGGCCAGAATACTTATATATAGCTTGCAGAATTTCAAATGTTATCTTTGTGTTTAAGAAACCTGGTAGCATAACAGTAATTATATGGAGCTAAGCCTGACCGTCCGTGTTTATTTAGTTAAAAGGATTGGATGGATCCTTCTGTAGCTTCAGAAGGATCCATCCAATTCCTTCATAATTAGGCCCTGGCTTAAGCAGGAGGTATAGGGACCGCAGCTCTTGTGTTAGCATTCTCTAATGCAGCAGCAGCTCCCTGTAAGGTGAATTGCAGCACCCTGCCCAACACCCACAGTGCCTAATTGCATTTGCACTTACCTGGTTTGTATGTGTACTTGAGACAAAAGATGGTAAATCAGATGAACAGAATCTGACTGAGTCCATAAGATAGCTTTGGCATATCTCAAACTCCTTAGGACTCCCCGATTTCCTTTAAGAAATTCAAGACTCATTTAAAAAGAGGGGCGAGGGAGGTTAACAGCTGCAAAACCAATGTTGTTGCACAGGAAGATGGCAGGGGAGATAAAAGGTAGGTCACTGCAAAATGCATTATACTCTCCTCTCCCTCCTCTAAAAAAAAAAAAGCACCCCAAAACAAACTATGGTTTTTGAGAACCTGAAAAAGTAGCTTGCCTAAAAATTTACATCATGTTGTGATGCATGTTGAGGAGGTATAGCTCCTTAGAGAATATGCAGAACACCGAATATTACAATGAGAATTTATGACCAACAAAATGACCTGAAAAAGATGCAGCAGTAATTGATTTTATATGTGTACTCTCACATGAGTAATGAGATCCTGCTTTTTATAAAGTTCCTTTCAGAAATAGATTCTACAGGGCTTTACAGCAACAACTAGCTCCACTAAATTCTTCTGTGAGGAACCAGAAGTCTTATTATTATTTTAGTTATTTTATATGTGAATGATGTAAGGAGCAAATGGTGGCTTGCAGAGTTGGTAACAGTAACTATGTATTGATATCCCTGTTCCTTGCTCTAAGTGACACTTCCTAGTGCCAGACTCTCCTTTGTATGGGATTCCGTATTTCCTTACCGGCTTGCTCTTGGTACACATGGAGTTTTACTTGCAGTCTTAGCTGTTGGAAAACTGTTATTTACACAGAATCTTGACCCTCCCTAAAAATGTTTTAGATATTAGTCCTGTTGGGTAGCATTTAAAAAAGCTCTGAACTCCAAGAATAAAGAATCTAAAAATGATTAACATTTCTAAACCGCCCTTCTAGAGTTCTCTTGTACCATTTTCCCTAAAAGGCATTAGGTCGTGATTTCTCAAAGCTTGAGGTTCAGATAACTGCTGTATAAGAGCTATGCGTCACTCTCATATTTCTGAAGTGCTTAGTTAATTATATGATGGATATGTTTTTATTACGCAATAAGCTAAATGGATGTAAAAGATATTTATGTATGCAACTAAGTATCTGAATTAATTATGTACACAAAAGGCCAAAATTGGTTATTTTTCATAGGAATTGTATGTTGCATCTGATTGCCTATGGTCTGGGTTGTGTTCGTCATCAACACTTAGATTTAGAATAAAGTAGAACTGTACTGGCCAGATCCACAGTAACCTAAATCACTGCACTGATTTACACTCGTGGAACAGACAGTTTCGTTTCCCTGGCTTCTGTTCCAAGCACTGAAGCCATACCCAATTCTTTTGTGAGTGAAGTTCAGCAGAGACCTGTTACAGACAAAAATTACCTGAACCTTTTCTCCAGAAGTTTGGAGATCCATTTTTTTTAAATTAATGATACTACAGTGGTGGCTTTGAATTTAAAGAAAAAACTGTCTCAGAGAAGGAGAAGTTGACAACAATATAGCGCTGATTTCCAGATGGGTACCAGATCGCAAAGTGTTTGGGGGAGTCACATTGGGAAGGCTCACGCAGACAGCAGCTGGTGAGAGGCAGCTGTGCAATCAGTTCTGCAGAAGAGTACACACAGTGTTCAGCTCGCTCAGTGCAAAACTACCTTCTATTCCACATGGATCAGAAATATTTACCGCATTTTATTGTTAACTGGATGCTGATTTTGTGCAGGACCTATTTGAAAGAAAAGGGAAGTCTTGCTTTTAAAACACGGTGCTCTTGCTCGGCAACAGATTCTTCTGTGTTGGTTAATTATAGCCTCTGATTGTTTTGGGCAGAGGCTGGTTTTCTCTGAAGAGATGATGGGGCGTTTTAAGTATCGCTATAAGTAACAGAAGATCTGTTCTAAGTTTCAACATTACAAGATGACAGGAATTGTCTTAAGGTAACTCTTTGTTTTATGAAAATCCATAATGCATATCCAGTTACCATACAGGTAGCATTTAAAAAGTGTGGTATATCAGTTGACTTCAATGTCCTTAGGGTTTGATGCACACCCTTTATTGTAATGACGAGATATTTTGAAATAAACAGAAACACTTTGGCATGGATCTCATAGAAATCCCCCATGGTGGGGCACCACCAGTTGTTTTGTCTAAAACTTACTGCTTTTTCACACTTAAATCTCAGTGAGGTGCAGTAATTTACTTTTGTTCTACACTCTCTGACATAGCTCTTCAATCACAAACCTTTGATCTTGCTTCACAGGAACAGGTTTCGTAGGTTGAAAAGTCCTATGTACTGTTGAACCTCCAGCTCTGAGCATGGTATTTATGGCTTAAATCTTCGGAGACAAAGGCAGGCTCAGGTGCGCTGTCTCTGCTGGCCCCCAGCCCAGGCAGTCAAACCGCCAGGAGAGGGGAGGACACGCAGGGCCCTGACATTGGTGTTCTTTCCCTGGCTGTGTCTCAGAGCACTCTCATTCTGTGGTTTTGGACTCCCGGCATTAATGCTTGGTTAATTTTATCTGTCTAAATGTTTTCTTGTGTTCTGCTGCCTGTCTTCTGTGGTGAGCCAAGAGAAAACTTAACTTCCCAAATATGTGTTCATCCCATTGGAGGGAGATGAAAAATGTCTGGCTATTCTTTATTTCTATATAGGACAATAGATGTTGTGACAAATGTCTGTTAGGAAATCATGGTTTTCATGCTTCACATATGTGTTTCATCATTTTTCATTGTGATTAGAAAAGTAATTCAGAATACCAGTCAGTTCTTACACAGACAGACTCTTCAGATTATTACCAATGTCATACCTAATTGCATAGTGCTGCCCAGCAAAAGCACTCCTCTAGTAAACAAGATGCCCAATCTGAATTTTTTATTATCTGTGTCTGAAATTAAACAGCAGCAGTGTCACTTGGTTGAATGGATTTGAGCTAGAGTGGCTAAGAATTCCAAGTTGTTTGTCTAAACCTACTCTATTCTTTCCACTTTCTATGTCAATTTTCCTTTGTAGAAAGGTATTGATGCTGTGGCTGGGTAGGAGGAAGGAGAGTAAAGTCTTTTTGTGTTTTGGTATACTTGTTTGATGTTGTAAAAATCTGTAAATAGCAAACATATTAGTTGTTTCCATTTGAAAACTGGGGAATGAGGAGAGAAAAAGGAAGAAACTACACTGCCCAAAAGTTTTCTCGGTCCTCTTACCTCCTTTTTAATTCTAAAATTTCCTCCAAATTAATATTATTTTGTCCTTTTGAAAGAATGCAGTAGTTAAAACATTTCAATGTTTTTATCGCTCAAGAAAATATACATTCTGTGTTCTTCTCTATTGATAGTTGGAAGCCATTTCTAGCAAATGCCCTTCTGGAAAGGCTGTGGAATAAATTCAAATAAATGTCTTAAATTGTAACTAAATACCACTCCTAGCATCAGTGAAACTTTCAATTAGAACAGACAGTTCTCTGTGAAAATGGACACTTTTCCCAAGGGAAGATTCCACAGTATGTATTTATATAGTAGATTAGTTCACCCTGGGATCTGTGCTGATGCTTTGCCAGCAAAGTTGAAAAAATGACAAGAGCTACTGTGATGCAGGAGTGCCAGCTGGGGGGGTGCCTGGAGCAGGGCTCCGTCGGACCCAAGCTGCTCAGCCGTAGCTGAAGAAGAATATAGTCAGTAAATATTGACTAATGACTTTTACCCCAGGTTGATAATCCACAGCCTTCTATTTGACAATAAGAAATGTTTGTTTCATTGAAAAGTAGATCAGGCGTTTTGACTTCTAATGTACTTTACAAAAACTTAATGGAAAGTTTTCATATCAACTTCAAGGGTAATTCTGTGTCTGCTAACAAAAACTTACAAGCTTCTTGTATTATACATTATGCAGTCAAAAAATTGACATTAGAAAATCAAATTCCTTTCATGCTTTGGACTAATTGCCATGCCCTTTTCAATTTCAGTATTGCCATGTCATGAAATTTCTCAGCTGAGTATTCTGAAAGGCATAAAAAATCACGGCCAACCCAAACAAGCTGTGAAATGACTAATGGCTTCAGCTTTAATTATCTGACCTGTCCTTTGAGAGAACATGACTTGGTGTGCATCTTTTCTGTGACACATCTCTGGAATTTTATGGGACATCATGCATATCTAGTTAGCTATTAAACAGTTTAAATTGCAACATGAATGCTAACATCCCTTTCTGCGTGGGGGGGCAGGAGCCCCAGGTGGGGGTTCCTATTGCGAGGTAGCTGATACCTTTCTAAAATAAATATTGGAAGCTGAGAAGTTTAACTAGCATAAAAATTGCAGCTGCAAAGCTGTGAAATGTGGAACATTTAAATGGATAATCCTGATAGCAAAGTTTGAATTCTTCACGAAGTGTCTTTTATTGTCCTGGAAAGGAAGAGGCTTTTATTTGTTAAGGTTGGACTAGCAAAATCTCACCTTCCAGTTTTTTTCCTGAGCTAATTAAACAGAAGCTGGATGCTATTCAGGCTTCTGCTGCTCACAGAAGCTTGTTTCCAAACCTTTGTAATATGATTTAAAATTCTTCTCTTAAGGAAATTGAAAGCAAATTGAAGCAACAGCTTATTTTTAGAAACCTGCCTGAATATCAGAAAACTAGCAAACAACAAACCTGATACTTCTTTCTCACCTCAACAGAAGACAGCTTCAGTGCTGGCTAATTCTTGATATCGGATTTGCTTGTTGCCTGCTGCTGGATATGAGGTATTTATTCTGCTCCCGCATTGCTTCCATGTTGGGCTGAGTTTGAAGACTGATTCAACGTCCGANCCAAACCTTTGTAATATGATTTAAAATTCTTCTCTTAAGGAAATTGAAAGCAAATTGAAGCAACAGCTTATTTTTAGAAACCTGCCTGAATATCAGAAAACTAGCAAACAACAAACCTGATACTTCTTTCTCACCTCAACAGAAGACAGCTTCAGTGCTGGCTAATTCTTGATATTGGAACGATATGAATAGTTTTACCTTCAGCCGGAGGGTGGGGTGGGAGTGTTCTGTGTGTTACCTGTGGAAAAAAATACAAATTACATGAGCCTGGTTATGGGTAGGGCAGAAGTAGAGAGGGATTTATGATAGAACCAAAAATATATAAACGGGTATTTCTGTTTGAATGTAGGGGTACTGCACTTCACATTACTACTTTATGCCTTCTTTTCATTTGTACTCGTTACTAAAAGGGTTCCAAGCTATGTGTTTTAAACTTATTCGCTGTTTTGCATACAGCTGTAGATATCACTTTTTCTTATCGTCTTACAGAAAGTTTATGCTTAAGCTTCTTTTCTTTCATGTGATTACTTTCATTCTTCCTCATGATGTTGGTAGTTATTTAGCCAGGAAGGCATAATCCTTCCCAAGAATGCATATCTATTCAGTATTAGTTGTGTATGAAGGTCAGACTGTCGTGGTTTAGGCATGAATAGCACAATATGGACACAGGACATGGACAAATGTCTGTTGTGCCCAGACCCCAATCTCATATGAGTTTCTGGAAGACTTGAAGTATTGAGATTGAAAGGGAAAAAACCTAAGTTTGAGCTCTTATCTGCAATTACCTTTTTCTTCTCCGTCACATGAAATTACATCCTTTAAGGTGATATCTCAGAAGTAAACATACGTTTGTTTTTAGGGAGCTGGCTATACAGTTTATTGAATGAAGCATGTAACAAGCTTAGTAGGAAATGGAGCTAGATATAAATCAGAATGCATCATTTAATAAACACTGTCACTAAGGGAAGAACAAGCATTATGAAATGAACACAGTAGAACGGAATTTTGAGGTAAGAAGAATTGTAATAATCAGTGTTTAGCAGATTATCATTGTTCAAAATTTAAAAGGCAGAACAATAAATATCTAATTATTGGGTTTGCAGGTGTTTATGTTAATCGTTCAAAGCCTAATCCAGTATCCATCCAAGTTAATGGAAGACTTTATTTCATTTTCATCAGATTTTGATTAAATTTTGGAAATAGATTTTGCATACCTACAGGGTTTTTCAAAGGAAGATACTACCAAAATAAATTAAATCCCAAGAATTGGTCCTTTTGCACATGCAAAGTGTATTGTTCCATTGAAGTCAATACAGATATTGCCAGTTTGTTTCACTTATGAGCAGAACAGGTTTATGTGTTGTTCTGCTCAACTAGAGAGCATTGTTCAAGTACATGTCTTTACATGCAGGTTCTTTGTATTTACTTTCCTTGATGAATCATGATTTGGAACAGCTTTTTGCAAACTTGTGTGAACATAAAAATACACCCTGAGAACAGCAAGAACTTAAAAAGCTGCAGGTGGAAGATCTCTAGAGAAGTGGCTTTTGTACTGTAGATAACTAACCTACAGTAGCTACCTAGTGCTGTTTTCTAAATTTGTTACTCCTATATTGTTATTATCCTCTCAACTCTTCCATATGTTTTATTATCTTAATTATATGATAAGAACAGAAAGAAGCTTGGGGTGCAAAAAAGTGGGAGGAAGGGCTCCAAGGGTTTGAATGATTTATTCCCCTTTGCATGTCTAACTCTTCCACCGTGTCTTGCAAAGCAAAGAGACTTCCATGATAAGGGAATTATTTCTGTCATTTCAGTGTGACAAAAGTACTTCTGCCTAATTTTATCTTCATAATTTTATAGCCTTCTTTTATAGGGAAGACAATAACAACTCAAATTTTACATGTTTGCAAAACGCTATCAGGTAGTGTCATTTGTTTAGAGGCTCACACAGAATAAATGGATGCCTGTTCTATTTTTTGGTGCTTATCTGAGAAGCAACTATTTAGTGAAAGACAAATTAATATGA
>VXAK01015429.1:0-10241 GCA_013399435.1 Arenaria interpres
GTCCTTCTGGATGGCATCCTTTCACTCCAGGATGTCGACCACTCCACATGGCTTAGTGTCATTGGCAAACCTACTGAGGGTGCACTCAATCCCAACATCTATGTCACCAACAAAGATGTCCTAGTACCAGCCCCTGAGGAATGCCACTTGTCACTGGTTTCCACTTGGACATTGAGCCATTGACCGTTACCCTTTCAGTTCAGCGATCTAGCTAGTTCCTTATCCACCAATTGATCTATCCGTCAAGTCCATGCCTCTCCAATTTAGAGACAAGAATGTCGTGTGGGACAGCGTCAAATGCTCTACGTATTTGAGCTGTTTGGCTAGATCATCGTAATGATTTATCTTACTGCAATAAATTATATGCAGAAATACCCCCTTTTCTCCTAACAGGTGTTGAGGTGAATGGTTTATGTAGACATCTGTGTTGTATAGGTTCAGATTAATTACATGGTTACTGTCCAAAGAGGGGTGCTAGCATGCACAGTGCCATGAATCAGAGGAGGCCGCAGTACCTCTGGAGTGATAATGGCTTTAAATTACATGCCCTGAGTGGACATATGCTTTGCATGGGTTTGCAGACTCTGAAAGAATCTGTTTTACATCCCTGATTTAGGGAAAATAGTTCAAATGGGAACAGGAAAAGAAATGCAAATATCGTGGTCAGGGCACTGGTAAGTGCTCTTGCCAACATGTGCTTAGAGGCACTAGCTCTTGTAACTTGCAAGAATGAAGGCTGAGATAACACGATTTATGCCTGTTAAAGCATCCTTGGGGTAAATGCAAAAGAAGACAAAGGAGAGAAAGTCGGTATAAGATTATTTTTTGGGTATGAACATATCCAGTCCAAAACTTACAAGAATGTTTCTAACCATCAGAGAAATAGGATGTAAGAATACCTTTCTAGTGGGAATACTCTTGGTGAGAAACCTGAATGGTTTCATGATATGCCTACAAAAAAAGGATCGTATAAAATTACGTCCACAGTAACATGGGCAGGAATCTACAGTCCAGCAAATCTCACCCTTGTCATATCTCTTTGCTGTAATAGGCCTGCACCCCTAGCCTTCCACCTTTCGACGCTATGAAGTCTTAAAATTAAAGTTAAATGCTTCAATATTTGATTATTCAAAGACTATTTTGTAAATTGTGATTAGATATAAACATGGAGAAACAAATTAGCAATAAATTAATTACATGATTGCTACAAATTATGGTGCTGAGAATAAGATTGAGATTGAGATTGGAAAAAAGGTCCGAAATCCCCAAGGGGTTTGTATCCAAAACTGGATTCATGATTCAACTCTTCTCATCAAGTCATATGGCAAATCAAAGGCCACAAACCTTTCTATTACTGTTTTTTCAGCTCTTTAGACATTCAAAATTAAATTATTCGCAGTGTTTTAATGTCCCATGCCACAGTGGTTGCAGTTAAACATCTTGAAAGGACATGGTGTTCACAGAGAAGGAACATTATCC
The DNA here is from genome assembly GCA_013399435.1 of Arenaria interpres. Taxonomy (NCBI): domain Eukaryota; kingdom Metazoa; phylum Chordata; class Aves; order Charadriiformes; family Scolopacidae; genus Arenaria; species Arenaria interpres. Next base: position 1,480 of record VXAK01015429.1, read on the forward strand.
CTGGTCTTCACTATGGACAGAAAAAAGTCTTGTCTCTGGTTGGAAGTCAATATCTATTTCTTCTTTCTATTTCTTATTTCACTGGTAAGCATGTGCCATCTCAGTAAGCCCCTGGCTGCAAACAGCTACTAGTGCTACTATGTCCTGATTCACAGGCATGCATAGACCCAGTCTGATACAGAGTTGTCTGAATCAATAATTAGGAGGAACTTGCTCCTCATAGTAGCACTATTTTTGCTGCAGGCACATCTCCTGATGGTCCTCTAAATAACTGTATCTTAACTACAAAGAAAGACTCCTTCTAGCCTTACTTGAGTTACTCAGACTCCTAATTCATTTAATTGACATGATTTGCATGACATAAAGAAACCATAATCTCTGGAATGTCTTTTGATCACTCAAATGTGCCTAAGAAATGCCAAGGATTAGACTCCTTCTCAGTCTTCCTGATTATGAGTGTTAATGCTAACACAGAAACTCTATTCCCACAGCACTGCAGCAAAAATAAAATGTTTTTAAATTAACTTATCATTAGCTCCCACTAGATATTTACTCATAAAACAGTCCCTGATTCAAGAACATCTTTGAAGCTGACTTTTCAAAAGATGCAGCACATGAAGATCCAGAGCATTTCCTAGTACAAGTAGAACTATGAAATTTGAATCACAAATTACTTCCTTAGGAAGGGCTGTGATACTGTTTCTGTTGAAGTGCATTTTACTGTCAGAATTTACCCATGATTTGATGGCAGGCATATATATAAACCCTCAAAACCATTGTGTGGAAAATCTTGGAGATAAGGCCAAAGGGGAGATCAAAATAACAGAGAGTAAGTTTCTGGAAGTGATTACATGGGCTGATGCCTGTGACAAAAAAAGGCTTGTCCAGAAGGGCCAGATCATAGAAAGCCTCTTTTTACAGAACTGCTGACTTGCACTGCACCTGAGAGCCACCTGCACAGCATCTTGATGAAAAAGATCATCAAAACCACCATTATAACAGACATCACTAGTCTGAAGTCTAGAGACTTTTACCTGACCTCAGTCAGTTCACACATGGTGGCATCCATCTGGCCGGACATTATCAGAGGAACAGCAAGAGGCCTTGAAGCAGCATACATTTTCTCTGCTTGCTACCATCTACCTTCATACCTCTCTGTATAGTGTTTGGTTCATAGTTACCGCCTTTGGAGGTAGTAGTGACCACTCACTACCAACACTGCTTTTGTAATTACTCAAAATATGTTCAGCGGTCATTTATAGTTGTTTGCCATATTCTTGCAGATTGCCTTGTGCTAGGTTCAGAACATTAGTACTTTGATTCAGATGACTCAAATAAAAAGCTCATATGTTTCTGGTTTGTGCTGAAACAGCATAGTTTAACCCCAAAGAACAAACAATTCAGGAAAATAACTAGATATGCACTACACCTGTGGTAGCTGGTAACTCACACCAGCATGGACAGCAGGCATGACAGACTAGGGCAAATCTCTGTGCAGAAGTGGAAGGGTGGTAGAAGAAGAAACCTAATCTCACCACAGAAACTCTTTCATACTGACATTGAAAGCTTTTTTTTCAACCAATGTCAATACTCAATTGAGGAACAAATTAAGCTACAGCTTTTTTGAGAAAACTGAAAAAGCAATAATTGTCTTTAGCTTAATGAGTACACTGAAGAAATATCAATGAAGTGTCACGTAGCTTATAAGCTTGAGTAAATGCATGCTATAGTATCCCAGAGAGATTGGGCTGAATGTTTTTTCCTTCCATGCATTTTATGGTCTTCACCATCTTCATAGGGGATTTTATTTTTTCAGCTATTGGTAATGAAAATGCAGAATCCTGGGTTTCATTAAGTTGCTTTTCACTACAGGAAGTTTTCTGCTGCAATGCCACTTTTCATGTCATGTTGGAATTGGAAGGCAAAATCTTAAAGAACCCCTAGGTGACATACTTCCCACACTCAAGCACATGCACCCATCATTGCACCCACAAGCACAATGTCTTGGGCTCACTGGTGACTCTGCCCAAGAGGAAGAGCATCTCTCACAGAAGCAGCAGCAATTCCAGGTGGCTGAAGGATTGCTGAGCTGAGGAAAGCATGAGGATGTTTGTGAGAGAAGCTGAATGGAGAGGAAGTTGAATTAAAATGTGGAACCAGAAGACAGAAAAGGAAGGGCAAGAAGGAAAGCAGTGATGCAACCACCTTGTCACCTGACCTGTAGTGTGACAGCACTGCACATATTGGATTTTTTCTGCAAGCATAGTGTGAGATAAAAGCTTTCTTTCATGGTTTTCCTGGCTTGAGGTAAAACAGAACCAATTTTCTGTTCAGTAATTTTACTTTTTAGCTGGACCTCTTCTAACTAACTAAACTCTGAAATTAACAGAGTAATATTGTGCAGAAATTGTTCACTCTCAGAATGATAAAACCTGATTACACCAAGGAATGGTGTGCAGAGAGACTCCTGCTTATACTTATTGTTATAAATGCAAGGTCAGCTAACTTTTTTTACTATTATTATTGGTCCTGTTAGAGGCTTGGAAGGAGAAAAGCAGAGAGGGATCACACCTGTATGGACAACACAGGTGACCCAAAATTGATCAACAGGTTATTCTATCCCATCTGCATCATGCTCAGTATAAACAGAGAGATCAAAGGGTTAATCCTCTTGTCTTCAATGGCCAGTGTCCAAGGCCAGTGTCTGTCTGTCTGCCTTTCATACTGATCTGAGCATTCCTGACTCCANCACTTCTTTCCTAAACTCATAAGTCTCTTTATCCCTTCCTCTCCACTCTTTGGAGGGAGAGGTGGGGGAGGCATCTATCATTCTGATTGGCCAATCTGCCCAAAACCACGACAATGGTCCAACTTTGAGGGGACCAGGTGACCAAGCAGCAGAGACTTTGGTCCCTTGAGGCCCTAGTCAGCCCTAGTCACACCTGCCTGAAGAGCGTACCTCAATGTGGATAATCTTAATAGCAAAAGCGTGGTAGCAAAGGACATTCCTTTAGAAAAAGGTAGGGACATTAGAGTGATAGCTGAAGGATTCTTCAATTAATTCCAAAGCTGCATGGGCAGCCAAGTACCACAGCTTTTAACTTAATGAAACATTTCCCTGCACTTAGCTTCTGTGGGCATGCCAAGCATTTACCAGCTGATGCAAGATCAAAGCTGCAGCAAGCAGCTGATCCCTATGTAGCATCTCTACAGCTTCAGCTTTGACATTTTGCAGTTTTTAGATAGCAACCAGCCAAGTGTGAATGGCTCCTGCCTCAAAGATTACATCCAGCCACGCAGAACATCAGCAAGTGTGTTTTAAGCAATGACTACTCCCTTGTATGATCCATTTATTCTCAGTGAGACGGAAATCAGAAAAGATGGTGTTTGCATGGGGCATATTCAGTGTATCTGTCACAGCAGCTTGGCAGAGTGGTGGCTTGCTCTTTTCAGTTCTTCCCTGAGGCTGAGAGGCTGGTTTGGCAGCAATGCTTAAAGACGCATGCAGTGGGGAGCTGATTAATAACCAACCTCTCTTAAAATGGCAGCTCTGCTGCAAAACCTCACATCCACATATAATCTCACCCTACAGAAAGAAACTTAATTTAGGAGAGCTGGTCTCTTTCACTCATCCGTGCCTTTAGGCCCTCAGGGTTCAACTGCTTGCTGAGGCTGACTGGGAAGGTACACAATAGTCTGTGCTTCTGGAAAGTATCCAGGGGTAAAGGGGGTCTAAATACATATAGGTTCATCAAGTCTTTGCTTGTTTGCAAACTATAGATAGAAACATTTCAGAAAAAATACTTCCAAAGGAAAGCAACCAGTACATGTTCTGTACCTAGAGAATTCAACCTTACCTTGTTCCATGACACATGATACCTGCATACCTTAGAAATAGCTACTCTTCTACAGACACATCTACACATCTGTAGACACACCAGCATGCTTGTAGATATTAATCCCAAGTCAGTTTAATATATGAAATTGAGTTTATATTGAGTTTATTTTTTTAAATTGAGTTATATGTAGTTGAACATACAAAATACCTTTATCTCCTAAAGCAAATCCTCACTGGTAGGTCCCAGAATAGCACAAAGGAGGGAACAAGGTGCTACTGGTGAGGGAGAATGCAGAACGCAGAAAATCAATGCAGAACTACACCCTGCACGTGGCCAACTGTGTCACTCCAGTTGTTCTATCACCTTAGTCTTGATACACACGGCCCATCAGATTCAGCAAGTTTAAAGGTTTCTCTCTGTGTGAAAATAGTGGGTGAGTTATTTTACAAAGAAGCACAAAATAACAGAGAACTTGCAAAATTCCATGAGTAAAACCAGAAAAATCTACCCTCAACAGCTTTTTTTATACACACTACTAACTTGAAAGTCCTTCCAAAGTATTGTCTTTCACTTAGAAACTCTCCCATTGTGGAAACAGGAGCTCTGTTCCTGTGTTGAACAGACAGAAGAGACCTGCATTATCAAATACAGTAAACAAAACCTTTTCAGCTTATACAATTTAAATTCTGCTTTTAACTCTGCTGTGACTTTGGGGTCATTTGCAGTGTCACATCTACACTAGGGCAGTCTCAAAACTTCATGGTACTTTACTGCACTAAATTAGTAATACACTTGTTAGAAGTCACCAAGAGTCAGATGAGTCATTTCTAATAAAATGCTTTACAATAAAGCCTAATTTACTGGTACTTACAGTTCTGGTTTGCTGATGTTTTCTCAGGTACACGGGAATAATTGGTGCTTCCAAAATTAAAAGTTAGTTTAACAAAAAGTTTGAATCACAGTTGGTCTTCACATACCATATGTTTAACATTGACTTTTTAAACTAAGTTCCTGGAAAGACTCAGTTTGAGTCTTGAAAACATTATATTACTTTTTTAGAATTATAAAAGAAAATGTCTGTACCTGTGGTTTAATCTTAACTACCAGCATCCAGCTCTGAATTCTGTTCAGTCAAACTAAGATAGGATTCGTGCTCCATCAAAGTCTTACAGAGAACAAGCTGTTGTGCCCAGCACACCATCAGCCTCTAAGTTCATCAGCAACAAAGGATGATTTGGGCTAAGTTTCACTCAGCACAATCATAGCTTCCTGGGATAGCTATTTGTTAATTCCTAGAGGAAATAATAACATAGCCTTCCAGCAATGTCAAGCACAGAAGCTATGACATGCCCTGGAAAGCTGTTTGTTTGAGTCCCTTTTATATGAACTAAGAGACTGCCAGCTAGTTTCAATGAAAAAATCTTTAAGTTCACACTACAAGCATTAAGAAATAGGAGGTATGATTCCACTAACATGTACAAGTTACTGCCATAAGCCTCCCAGTAAATACATAGAAACTTTTACCCAATGTAGCATGTCAATAGAGTACAAGAGAGAAATATGTTATTATTGCTTCTGTTTCTGCACTTCTTGGAAGTGCCTTGGCAGCTCCAAGGCTCATAAGGTTCACTGCTGACCTCACGATTGTTCCTCTGACACTTCAAGAAGGACTACAGACTTTTTAATTTCTCCTTTCTTTCATTTATATCTGAAACAAGAATAACATCTGAGACTCTACAAGTATTTTCAGCTTGAGCATCAGGGTAACATTTGCCGTCATCTAAGCAGGGTAGAATAACAACATGTTTAGTCAAGCACAGATCTCCTAGGGACTTACAAATGGATACGTTTATACCCACGATGTTCACATCCTGAGGGAAAATAATAAGTGTTCAGCAATATACTGCCAATTTTAAGGAAGGATCACCTCAAGGATGGCCTTTTCTGTGGGTGATGTTGTCACATCGCTGCAGAAATTGCTATCCTCTTCTCCAAATACATCAGTTGCACTCACATCTGTCCCAGGAAGCCAAAGACTAAAACACCAAGAAGTGAAACTTGCCTTCTCATTTAGCAGTTTGTTTACAGTAATAAAAAATCCAGTCAAATTTTTTCTTTATAACCAGAAGCATGGGAAAAAATTCTCAACATCAGCACAAAAAATAGAATGGAGAGAGAGAAGTGGAATTTTTATTAAGAACAACAACTGAAGATGTTGTTACAGGTTAAAACTTGCTGATGGTCCAAAAAGTTATTAGTAATTTACAGGAGAAAAAATAAAAGCTAGTTGATAAAAATTTTATAAAAGTTCATTCTTCATTGTGCATCAACTGAGGTAAAATGTTACCAAAGCTGAAAAAAAAAAAAAAAAAAGGAAAAAGTATCTAGAAAGATAATAGCAAAACCAATGGCACATAAGTTGGCAGTTTTCAATCCGGTTTTCTAAATAAATTTGGTTTGTGTAATTATATTTCCTGCATGGCTTTAGCTGACCCCCTCTTTTTTCTCTTTTCTGCATTAATTGACCATTTTCAAGTTAACTTCAAAGAGTGAGAGAGATTTACAAACTTACTGACTTCACATTAATTCTGTGAAAAACAGTACCTGGATGGAAAAGAAAAACCCAAATCTGTGTTTCAGCATGGAAAAGGGAGAAAAACAAGCAGTGGCACACACGTGGTAGTTAACTGATGGCCCCTCAACTAACAAGAATTGTCTGGCTCATCAGCACACCTATCTTACCTGCAGCAAGTGGTGGCTTTCCCGAGGGAAGAAATCACAGCTGTGATGGGAGCCAGGCACTGGAAAAAAAAGCACATGGAAAATGTGGCATACATTTAAGAAACTAGCCTCTGCTATTTTCTTTCTTATAAAAAGAAAATCAGAGAAAAAAATGTTTTTTGTTGCGGAAAACAGCAACATTTCACTTAAAAAATATTTACATTGTCATTTTTACAGCAATTTCTACCACAGACAACAGCTAATGAATCTTTACTATTCTTAGGATAACAGCAACAGTATTGATCTTTTAAAAGTCTATTACTTCTAACTGTGCATGTCTATAGTTCAAGGTCTAATTATATCAATTATATTGGTGTGCATTAAACAACAATCAAATGAAATGTCAACATCTGCTTAGTTACAAGGTTGTCATTACTTTTTTTTAACAAATGCCTTGGAAGAAATTAACAGTTTTGCTGCATTCACAGTACCTTTCTAGGTGGTAGCAGCAACACAAGTGTACTGGAAGAATGGCAGAAAACCTAACAACATTCAGAGTACAACATTCCCATTTCGTGTTTTGTTGTGGTTTTAGCATTTTTCACAGGTTTGTTCTATTTTGTTTTTAATTGAGCTCTTAGACCTCAGTGGTAAAATGTAGCCAAGAACTGTTTTGGCCAGAGAAAGAAGTTTAGGATTACATTGAACATCTTAGTAGTAGGAGGAGTCTATTACTCTAATGACTCAAGTTCAACTTTTTTCTCTAGATCACAGTGCCATTCACAGATGAAGGTAAGATTTCCATAGAAAGAATACTATTTGCTGTATAACTGTATTTTTTGCCAAAGACTTTATACCTCTGTTTCTTAAAAAAACCTTTGTCACAATATTTGCTCTAAAAAAAGCACATTGATGATGCAAGTTGCAGATACGCTTTCGTATAGTAAGTGATAAGATCTGAAGCTCACTGGCCTTATCATGCTTTTCACTTCACAGATACTGTACAGATTTGCTGCTTCAGTATCCCAGATAGATAGTTTTTCTTTCTGGTTTAACTTCTTTCACTGCATGGAAGAGGTGTTTTGATTAACTGAGCGAAATCTAACTAGGTCAGGGTGTAATGAATCTTAGAAAAGAGTATTTTGTTTGACCTAATTACTCTGTTCTTTTGTGTTGGAAAAATAAAATTCTGTGTAAACATCTGCAACATTTTCTGTTTATTTTCTGTTTTATTAGCTCCACAAGAAGAATACCCAAGCAGGCAACTTTTGTCTCAGCTCCCTGGTAATTCTGACCTTTGGATTCACAGTTTTCATTTTAAACTTGATTATAGGTGAGAGATCTAGCTGCAGCGTAAAATAAAATGAAAATGTAATAGGTGATCTGTCCTGTGTGTGTTTGTTGCCCTAGAAATATTATCTTCTTTTTAATGGGCTCTGCCTGAGCAAATTCCGTAACTAAACAGTACTATATGACTCTAGAACTTCGCACAGCAATATCCTTGTTAAAATTTGCTTTCAGCAAATATTGACACTTTTAAGCTTTTAAAAAGTATATATTTTCCCAGTATTTGTACAGCAATGCTTGAGTATGCTGGTATTCTCAGAAGCAAAACACAGACGTTTCAGTCCTAGATGAAAAAAAAAAAAAAACAACAAAAAAAAAAAACTGGTCTTGAATATGAATAGAAAGTGCTTCCTAGTGTTTGTTCAGCTTTAAAATTCTATTCCTTAAGTGAAATACTGTCAACAAATTTCCCATTTGTTAGTTATACTCTAAGACATTACCTGTGAACATACAGTTGTACATTTCTACATTAAAGTAGTCCTTCATATGAAATCTGTAACCATTAGGCATAAAACTCAGAGTATGATTTGAATTTTAAGCTGGACCCTGTTTTTCATGTTCAACATAACCTGTAAGGAAAACAGCAAAATTTGGCTCTCTAAAACTCTGAGAAGTAAAGAGTCTGTATTGGTTTATTCCTTTTTGATTTCAGCTAAGCATAGCTCCGTCAAGCCTATTTTTAGCTAAGCACAGCTCAGAGCACCAGGACTATCAAACTATCTTCTTGCTGAAATCAATGGTTAAAGAAGATTAGAAGAGAATCTGAACACATTTTCCAAATGCACAGGTGTCCAACTTTAATGACCTTTCTAAACTGGCAGACAAATATGTCCCAAGAACCCATGACTAAAAATG